>VDFB02350194.1:0-19449 GCA_007258455.2 Sequoia sempervirens
GATCTTAACTGGGTCTAGCACTACCTTTGGCAATACTTTGTGAAGGTCTGTCTCAACCAACCTGCGGAAATCATGGGTAAGGACGGTTTTGGTCCTGTATTCAAGCTGAGTGAACTGCATCCTGAAAAACTTGCCTGTTGACTGTGAATTTGACTATATTCTGACAAGATTTCTGGAATCTAAAAATAGCCTGCGAGAGTTAAAAATAGCCTTTCGAAGAATTATTTTCAGCAAAAAATCCGAGATATGGGTTTTGTCCAGAAAAGAATTCTAAGACAACCCAGAACGTCAGATTTGCGAAAATTCAACTTCTACTTGATTGTACAAAGATTTTCCACTTGAGAAAATTAGCAATTCGAGAACGAATGTTCTGAAGCTAAAAATTGTGAAAAATCAAACGCACAAATTTAACTCGAGGAAATTATATGGAAATGATCCAGATACTGAGACTTGTCAAATTCGCCAATTTCAAGAACATGCAATTTATATTTTGTGAGAAATCTGAGATCTGAAGGATGAAAAAGACGTTTTTATTATGTCTTCTTCTGTGAAAATCGCCCAAGATTTCTTTGAATAACTGATAATTGTGAACTTGAATCTGCAAAAAGACTAGTTAGGTAAAATCGCCTCTGAGAATTGATGTAGATTTTGCCTTTAACTGGAGGAATTCGCCTTGGAATTGAAAACCACGAATTTCTTTGTTGAAATTTACACCTTTGGTTATGAAGAAATTCGAATTTCCTTTGAAGAAAATACGAATTTGTATTAAATTTGAGGATTCGCCTTTTGAAATGAAATCCGCCTTTGAAAATTGAGATACGCCTTTGAGAATTTGAAATACGCCTTTGAGAATCAAGGAATTGCGAATTGCTTTGAACTTTGAATTTGCTTTGAAGATATGCGCCCTTCTCTTCTGAAGAAATACGAATTTATCTTGAATTTGCTTTGAAATTAATAAACTTCGATCTCTTTTGGAAGATATGAATTTGCCTTAGAAAAATCACGAATTTCTCTTGAGATTAAATTTGCTCTTGAGAAATACGAATTTCCTTTGAAAGCTTTGTGAACAATAATGAAGATTGCGCCATGTTAAATAAGAAGAAATTCGCACTGAATTGTGACTGCAAGAATTCATAAACCCTAACCAGAATAGAAATCTTCTGATTGGTTGCCTTTGAGTTCGACTGCCACTGACTAGAAGTTCAAATTTGAAAATAATAATAAAATATTTATTATCATGCAATGGCGCCAAAAATAGAAAATCGCCATCTCTGAATAAGCATATTTTGAACTTCAGTTGACAAACTGGTTGAAGCTCTGAGATTCATCGTTTGACTTTACTGATTCCGAAAAGTCATCTCTTGAGCACATAGGCGTCCATTTGCTCAAGATACTTCATTTTTAATTAACTCCCTATTTTATAGCTGACAGCACTGTCACGACTGGCCAACTTCGACACGATTCCTGGATGACCGGGTGATGCCCAGACTGCTTTTGAGATATTCATCTAAAGCCTACCTAACGAGGAAGAAATGTTTGCTGGGAGACATTCTGCAAAATCCATCGCTTAACCCTTGAAAAATTAGGCGCACTGATTAAATTGCTTTTACCGTTCCGTGACTTAGCCATTTTCCTAAACTGCCGGTCGACACTTCAAACAAATTACTAAACGGTGAATCCTTCCGCTGATATGAGAGACGAAGCTCACCGCATGATCGGAGACGCCTGCGATCCAACGGTCGTGATTATGACACCTGAAAGTCGTTAAGGGCCTCAAAAATAAAAGCCGCTCTAGGTTGCATTGGTGTCATTTTATCGAAAACCAAACTTCCATCAAAATACCCTACTTTGACTGTTGATAACTGGAGCTGGGATGACCCGATTCAGGCACTATCTGTTTTAACGGACAGCTAGAAGGGCCTATAAGAGAAGTCTCTGGAGGTGACGAGGCAAGAAAACTGCTTCTAAGACCTCAAAAACTCCAGTGCGTATTTTAAATAAAATTACCGCTCACAGACAGCCATTTTTTGGACATCATCACTTTGTAGTATGACACCAAAGACCTCGCACGCACGAGCGACTGCCAAATCCCGAAGGCTGACGGCTATGCTCGTTGGAAAGATAAAATGATAACGCTCAATAGTCATGAAGACTTCGAACGCGAACGGGCTCATCTGACAGGCCTAAAGGCTAGGCGCCCTTGAACTGTGGAAATACACTGAAAACCATTTGTTGGTCCGCCCGTAAAATTACATGCTTGGTAGAATCTTCGCCACGACCACCAGGAACGTCGGATTGACAAGCTGAATGATGCGTTGCGGAGCTAGGCTAGAATACTATTGATGTAGCGAAGACTCTGTCTGCAAATATTGCCATCTAGAGGGTCCTTTAAACCCGGTGCTCTACTTACTGGGAACAAACGAAGAAGCTCAGAAACGTGAAAACTCCATTTTAAGCTGATCTTCGGATGATTGCCGCCAGAGTTCTGAAACTCGGATGACTATGTTTGATATTTCGTCGGATAAGCAGACTAGTTGTGAACGGATTGACTGCATCCGACATAGAAACTGTCGAGATTTACCCCCTTCTTAAGATGGGCGCCCTCAAGCTAGAGGCGCGCTTTTGCCTGAAAAGAGCAAAATTCTCACATCTGACAATTTAGGGATTTCAACTTGTCGCTAATAACCGGAGCTGTGGGTCTCGGAACGCCTTGCTGGATAGCTCGACGGATAGCCAGACTGATTCTGAAGAGATTGACTGGATGCTTGAACATTTTAAACCAGATCTTGACCTTCAATAAGTTGGGCGCCCCTGGGCTATACTTGCGCTTTTGTGCTTTCTCCTCTGAAATCTCTATGATTTTGGACACTGAAAACTCCATTTTGATCATTGAAATGACCGTTTGCAATATGAAATGTCGTCATGAGATGCTCCTCCGTCGTGAAAAGCTCTATTCTGAGTCTCTGCTTTAGGCTTTGATCAATATAACTGACTTTGACTGACAAACTATTGACAAAAACCCCATGCTTGACATTGCCCAAAACTGTGTTTTACAACATTTAGCAAGATTTAGACTTTAAAATGCAAAATGCCTTGATGAAGCAAAAAAAAAATTTGGTTTGGGTACAACAGTCAAACAATTGGCATGCATACTATTAAGCTGAGTACAAATGATATTACAATGCTCAATGAAAACAATATGTAACCAGCAAATTTGTATCTCCTTATTGCAATATAATTATCCAATACAATGCTCATACAAATGGCCAAGACTCTTGGCATTTACATTAATTTCAAAATATGATAATGCTCTTGGCATTTACATTAATTTCAAAATATGATAATGCTGGTACAATGCACACCTACAGCTGCAAATATAACTATGCTAAATGCAATGCTAGAAGATGATAGAAATGTGAAGAACCTGGCCTCAAGAAGTGCCTTGGATGAAAGATGAAGTAGCAATCAACAACAAGTTCAAATGATAATCTCCAAGCCCAAATCGAATTGCTCAAGTAGCCGCCCCTGTTCTTGCCTGGCAATGTTTTAGAAAAATAAATGCAGCCTGTAATCTCCTCGAATTTGTCCTTGAAATGATTGTCACGGCGATAGCAATTGAATGCAACAATACCCAGAACCAAAGGACACCTCTAAGTGAAGATATGAACAAAAATATGTTTCCAATGATGCCCCAGCAGCAGTATATCAGACTTCTAAATAAATTATAGATGCTGCAAATCACCTTCAAAATGCATGAAACATCATCTCCATTCACTATAGAATCTAGTGATGCAACCTTCTTGGAGAATCAATGCGAAATGAAGAAGATATAAGCAAAATCGTTGCTTCAACTAGCTGGTATGATGAACTGTAAATTTATATCAGAATTCTGAAAATGACTGAATGAATGCAAATCGACCTCCTCAATGCAAAATCAATGAAGACTATGAACTCCAAAATGTCTCCAAAGCAAACACCAATCGATATCATACAAAACTTGGCCAAAGGCCACAAAGTTTCAACCAATGAAGCACCAATGAAAGTCTGAAGTAACTTTCTCCCAGCTGCAATAATTCAAGTGATATCTCACACCCTCAAAATTGCTCACCAATTGAGAGTTTCGTTCTCACTGGCCAAAGGCAACTGTAGAAACCTTAGGCTCCACAACCATCAAACATCAAACATCAACAACAAATCTGGATGATAGGAAATGAGCCCTCAATGCCTATTTATTCTTTTTCCTCAATAGGTCGGCCTCCTAGAACTTTCCCAAGTCACCTTCTAGAAGGAATATTATTTTATTTTATTTTATTATTTTATTATTTTGCACTTTATAACAAGTAATTATTCATAACATAAAGTGCAAACATAACTTTACTTTATAACATGAGGTTTCTAAAAATAGAAACATATCAAGAAATCATTAGAACACCTCCATATGTAGACTGAATCACGAAACGAGCCAACCAATCAATTGGGTATCTACCAAATGACCCTCTTATCAAGCTCCATTAGTGTAAGAGGATCAGGAATAGGCTAATTCCTCTAAACTCCATCGCTCATGAAAAAGGGGACATTACATAGATATCTACGGGAATCATTTTATACAATTTCAAAGGTTTTCATATGTTAGAGTTGGAGGATATGATGGTGACCCACTTAAGCTCCCTAAATATGTAGAAGATAAATTTGTCTTGATAGAAGTATGTAGACAAGTGGCAGAAGTGAATAAAAGATGCCAAGAAAGCAAAAGGTTGGTATACAGTTCCCTATTGGGCTTGGCCATTTTTGTTGCAACTCCATGTCAGATGCCCTTAATATCGAAATAAACCTTGTCAAGTATACATTGTATTTTTATGACAGGAGGTTTCCTTTTGACAACAAGAACTTTGTAAAGAATAATTTGCAACTAGGTCTTGGATTCAATCATGTTCCAAACTTAGAGGATTAATGGGCTGACTGTGCAAATGAATATGAGGTGAGAAGGAGAAGTTGGATGAGGTTAACCTTGAGAATTATTGCATTTAAATTAAATTGGGATATCCAAGGCATAGAAGATGATGAATCTGATCTATTGGACCCCATTTATGTTAACCATATTCAGACTCAACCCATTGTGTCCATGGATTAGAGTATCAAAGAACATGAAATTATTGAGGCCAAGACTGCAGTTGTATTGAGGAGAACACAAGAGTGGGTGGCGAAGAAGAATGCAGAAAAGCAAGCTCCCCCTCCAAGGTCACAAAATACTTAGTCACAAAGAGAAGGCAGGTAGTTTCCTAAAGCTACTATGCAATAGGTGCCATTAGAAGGGCAAGGTGGTGATGATGGTGAGCCTCCAAAGAGAAACTTGCCAGAAAAGACATTTGGAGAAGATGGTCTTGAGCCCCTACAACAAGAAAAAGATAAGGAAGTAGCTGAAGAAGAAGAAGAAACAGTCAATGTCTCCTCTTCTACCTCTTAGGTGAGTGCCTGTTCTTCCCTTGATTCCTCTCCTTTTAGGGATACACACACCTCTCCTAGGGTAGGTCCTACTCCTCTTTCCCTAGAAGATGGGCCATCAGCTACTCCTACTTTAAGAAGGGCTTTGAACTTTGTTTCTCCTAGTTCTAGATCAGTAACAACACCCACTACTACTTCATGGCTTGAACAAACCTTATCCAAGAAAAGGAAAACTATTCAGGTGAACCTCTTGGAGAAGGATCTTGTTGGTCAGCTAATTCAGAGAAAAATGTTGAGTGCATATTCCAAAGCATTACTCTCTATCTCAAACATGGTATAGATATGGAAGGGGAAGAACTGATGTTGAGAAGAGTTGGTACTTTAGCTCTTCTTGTCGTGTCCCCAAAATCGTAACCAAAATATGAAGTATTGGAGTACTAAATGAATATAAAAAATATAAATATTAAGAAATGCAATTTAAAATATCATTATAATTATAAGTATCAGCAATAATATTATAATTATAATAGTCAAGTATAAAATACAAATATTAACAATATAATATTATTATAATTATAATAATATAACACTATGACTATTAAATGTGTATATATATGAGACAAATATATCAAAATAAGAAAACATTAATCTAAAAACACAAACATAAAATAGTATTATAATTATCAAATATAAAATTATAAATATTAAATGATTATGATCATTATAATATTTTAAATATAAAATTATAATTAGAGACATTACAAATGATGAATGATTTCCTCCAAACAAAAGAACATAGTAAAAATGCATCTCCAAGGCAAAATAATATAAGGACAATATTAATAAATTAGCTGTCCCTCAATCAACTAAAATAATAACAATTAATTAGCAAGGATCATAAGTTGCAATAAGACAAAAGACATGTCTCCTGACCGAATGGCTGCCATGAAGTGATGCAATTCTTGGTCCAACGTAGGTATTAAAAGAAGCCAAGTTAATGATAGAAGGCATTGAATAGGTGGGAATTTCATCTGAATAGATTCAGACTGGTGCACTCACAAGAGCCAATCAGCCTCCATTCAGATGCTTGTATAAATCGATTAAATCTGAAATAGTGTCAAGAAATCGCATAAGTGCAGAGGAGTACTCAGAAACAGTGATCTGAAATAAGGCATCCATCTTTCATTGCTCCAAGGCATATATTCAAGGGAATCAAATTAGAAACAGCCACCATTAAATCTCAGGGTTTAAGAAACTATAGTAGGGACAGCAAATTAAAAAGCATCCATCTATTCCATTATATATATGTGCATGGAAACATATAATTAAATCAGAAACTGTACTTTATTCGAGTGCCTATGCTGCACTCTTAATATCATTATAAGATCGCCGATTATATGTATATATCTTCCAGCATTGATATCAGAAATTCATTCATCTCCATCATTTTATAAGTTATTGTTACTAATCAATATAAAGACTAGTAAACCAAGTAAGGCAATCTTGAAGGTTGTTATTAAGTGTCTACTATTAAAACTATTTATTCCAGGCCCATTTGATTATCTCATCTTAGAAGACTAAAGTGGTCATCTACAAGGGGACATTACACTTCTACTGCCTTCTATTGTGCTTCCATGCAGACAAAATTTTCTTTGGATCTACTTTTTATCATATAATTTAGGCACTTGGCAATGTAGGGGTATTCCGACATGTACTCCCGATGGACATTGGCTAGACCCAATAAGTTACAAAGCTCCATAAATGTTCTCAACGAGGCTAATCTAAGATTACTTTAATTTTTGTGGATCTGCACACACACCATCCTATCAACAATGTAGCCAACTTCTGCATTCTTTGGATTCCAATCAAACATTTCTTACTACCTATAGCATATAAGCCTTTAACTAAGAGAGGAAGATAATGACTGAGAGATTCTTATTTGATAGTAAAAGCTTGTAGAAAAAAGTCTCTCTTACTTTCGTTATAATAGAGTGTGAGAATATAATGTACACTAGCATCTTATTTGATGAAGAAAGAGTTTTCTAATTTAGAGTAGATTAGTCCATAAGTTTTCTTCTTTTCTGGTTTTTAACTTGTCATGGCATTATTATCACAGTTGTATTAAGCTCTTGTTTATCTTATAAATGGCAGATTTTGTGTGTCCATTCCAGCAACCATACAAGTACCATTTTTGTTGACATAAAAGAAAAGGCCACACAAATATCTCTGTTTGCTCATTAATTACATTAGCTTGAAAAAATATTTTAGTTAGGGCGAAGCTCTGGTTTTCCTCTGATCTATGATTTTTTGTTCCGGGTCCAAGAATCACTTTGCATATTTTTTCAATTAACAAGAAATCTAGAGATTATTTTTATTGATAAACATGATCCCTCAAAGTTGAGTAAATCACTTTAATCACATGTTTGTCAAAAAACACTTCTTGTGTCATAAAAGGTTCTTATAACAGAGTGCACAAACATGATAGCCTAACTATGGTATTTGCTCTAGGATGTTAGATGTTTATGTTCAATTTACAGTTTGAGCTTATGACATTATTATACAGGTTTCAACAAAACATGGATACGTACCAAAATCTTATCACACAGTCAATGTATAATAAACAACTTGACAGTGGCAAAGGAACACTTCTCCATCTCTGTGATGATGTCATTCAGCAAGAAGTACGTATTACTAAACTGTCATTATGAAGGATGAAAGATAAAAAAAATGTTAAAGAAATTTGATATATAGAGGCAATTTTAGTTTTTAAATTTTAACTAATTTTTAGCTTAATTTGTGAGAAGTTGATTGAAAATTTTGAAGAGTTTCTGTTTAGTAATTCATTGTGGGATAAACAGGTGAAGGAGGTGATTATATCTTTTTACATTTTAATGGAGCAAGGGAAAGCTACAATGGAGGTGGGAATTGGCCTCGAGTATAAGGCCATGTTTAATATTGCTAGGAGAAGAATGATCCCAAATTTATTTTTATTGTGTTTTAAATAAAAAATGTTTTCTAACCTCATATTTTTTGTGGTTAGGATCTTGATAGTCGGTGTGAGGAACTCATGCAGTCAGAGTTTGGTGAGAAATGTAATTTTGATGTGGTTGATGCAATAAATAAGCTGGAGAGACTTGGAATCATTTCTCGGGTAAGACATTTATTTACATGTTCTATTCGGTGTACACTACTTCATTATAAGAATGTGTTGTTGAATGTTAGTTTTAGGGGTACTACTGTAGAATAATCTGAAATTTGTAGTTTGTTTTGAGTGAAGAAGAAATAAGATATTCATCAAAGATAGAGATCTATATAAAGAGTTATTAGGAAGAGAGAAGCCAACAGAAAAATAATGAAGCATAGTCCTTAAATTGAAGAATTAGAGAGGAAAAGGAAAGAACAGAAAATGAAAGTTCAAAGGTGATCGAGAAGGAGGTGATGGAAGCAGTTGAAGCAGTATTAACAGATATAGAGATAGGCATTGGTGAAGAAGGCAGTAAGGAGAGGGTAGCAAGCTTTTGTGATAAAAATGGCAAGTTGGGGGAATTTAGATGGATGGCAAATGGATTTATCCCTAACCTTGAAGGAAATCTGATCACAATTTTGGAGGCTCCGGAATCCTTTGGAATCCCAAGAAATGGGAAAGAAGCTTTAGAAAATACAGGACTGGAATCAAGCCCTAGCAAAAGCATTTAGAAGATTATTTACGAAAAGTCCATTTTGGGAAGAATAACAGGCATAGGTAATGGCATTTCAATTTCAGAAGACCCTAGTGATTTGAGGATTGCAATTGCATTAGGAAGATTAAAGATGCAAATTCGTTGGTGTGCAGTCAACAATTGAAGACTTAAAAGGTTGGCTGATGAGATATGGTTCATTTACCATAAAACAGAAATTAGACTTTTAAGCAAGTGCTTCTTTTAGGTTACCTTATTGTACTGAAGATAGGGACCATATTTTTGCAATGGGCCATGGTTTTATGGGAGTTCTGGTCTCTATATGAGGCTTAGGTTTCCATTTTTTAATCCAGAAGAAGAATTGATATTTGAGGCTGCTTCTCTGGGTGGATCTTTACAAGCATATTTTCTAACATTTTGCAATTGTCATAAATAATAATGCATACCTTGATATCATTCTATTGTGCTTATCAAAATTTCTCAAATAAACTTGCAATTTCCTCAATTTAAACACACAGGCATTCTGTCAAACAGTTGGTGGGATAGCTGAGTATATGTGTATTTCCACAATGATGTGATGAGTTACCAGAAGACAACAAAAATATTTGCCAGTGATAAGAATGAAAATACTGATCACAATTCATCAACTGATATTCATTCATAATAAAATGTATGACAGCAGTATTTAAACTGTTATAGATATCATATATCAAATTCTGAAACTGGTTATCAATTTATCATTTACACAGTTGAGTATAAATCAGATATATATGTACCGTTTCAGACTACAAACAAACAGTTTTCTGACCCTATAAGGTTGCTGTGATGTCTGTACCGCTCAGAAATTCTTCTTTACTGATCGTAATTGTCCCAAAACTGCTGTAGCCGATTGCTCAGTTCTACCTACTCCTCAGATCACTGTAACATACTCAGAAACGAACACAAGTCTGCTGGGAAAGAGTTGTTGGTAAATAAATTTCTGAAAACTCAAATCTGGGTAGCAAATGTCGTTAAATTCCTCATGCCTTGCATACAGAACAGATATTTTTGCCTTGGGCGGCCAACTAGCAGAAGCTACAGGCATGTATGACAAAGTCTTCTCAGAAGTCACAATCCTTCTTCCACACAACAAAAGGGGCGGCTGGGATGTTTGATGGTTTGACCCACCAACCCTTACATCAACATGTGCCTCCAATAGAATTTCACGCTATGCCTTTATCTCTGATTTTTAATTTCCAGATTGGTGTGACTCTCTTCCTTGAGGTATTACCTTCAAAAACAGTTCCAAAGATTGCTAGGCCTCTTTCACAATAACAAAACTAAGCCATCTTCATTGGTGTGGCTAGGGTATTCACAGAATATCTTCAAAACCCTCAAAGAAGTGACCAAAATATAGGGCAACCAGCTATTAAAAACTCAGAAATCCTAACCATAATGCTCCAGCCAGATTAAAACACACAATCTCCAGAAATTTGTTATTTGTTTACAAATCACAAGGAACTTACTGTACAACACAATATCAATTTGGAGGATGATTATTTTGCTTCAACACAAACAAATCTCAAAACTGTATCCTTTCACCATAATCCATGACTTTGAATGAATCAAGCCAAACTGGCTAGGTAAGATCTTTCACTTCCAAAACCAATCTTATAGTAACGTTTCATCTAAGGCATTTGAGATGAACACAGTTCAGTCTCACAGAGAAAATAGGGTTCAATAAAATGTTTTGATAATCATTTCTCTTATTGAAACCTTCTTTTATATCTTTTTGAGGGAAAAATAATTTATATTCTTTTCTTTTTTCTTATATTTTCCACTCAAGTCCCCAAAGTGTTCTTTTTACAAAATTCACTTTATAATATTATTTTGAGGAGCTTTGTTAATTTAATAATAAAATACAAGTTGCCTTTTTATAAATTAAATGAACTTGCTGGGCAACTTAAATTAAATTATTAAATTATTTTCAGTGTTCCACGGGCCTGGGGGACGGGGAAACGGGGGGACGGGGAAACGCGTTTCGGAGACGGTGGGACAAAGGGCCTAAGTTTGGGGACGGCGGGAAGACGGCGGGGGGACGGTGGCGGCGGGGTGGTGGGGTGGGGGAAATGCGTCCCCGTGGAACACTGATTATTTTGATTTTTCGAAAAGGGGACATGACACAAGTGACCTCCAGAGCTCTCAAATGATCTTGAATAAGCATGCAGAAATTATAGGTGTATATATTGGAATCATTGATTCAGCCAAAAACAACGAACTATCTTTATGTGGCAGGATATGTGCTAAACTTAACTCAACCGTTGATTCCAGCTATCTGAATCAGTTCTATCTCTGGAATTTTAAGAAAGGAAGTTGATTATGAAGGTGTGCCATTTAGATGTTTCAAATGTAGGAAAGTTGGGCATAAAGCAAGCAACTGTAAAGAACAAGATGTAAAGTAGAACACTATCTAAAAAAGCCACTGAAATCCAGACTGTTGAAATCCATGAAACAATTGAGACCAAAAGAAACTTTAAAGAAGCAAAGAAAAGTTTTTATGGGGAGAATTCATGGGAAATTCTATGCAGACAAAAAGCACAAGGAAAGGGAGTAAGGAGGAATTCAAGTGAGAAGAAAATAATGGTTATTGTTGAGCCTTGATAAGAAAAAAGCTGTTGGGGATTCATGCAAGCCAGCCAACTCCCAAAATGGAGGCTCTCTTAATGGTATTGAGGGATTAATCACTGTAAGCTATCCAATGGGCATTCAGCAATTAGGTGTTGAAAATGTAAGGCTAGATGATATGCAGGAAGATTAATTTCAGGGCTTCAATAAGGAGGAAAGAACCCAAGAAGATCACACATCATCATGTCCAAGGAATGGAAGGGGTGGCCTAGTCTTGAATTGATGGGATTAGATCTGTAAGAGATAGGCTAGGAGAAGGAGCCAACTGTTACACGGAGGAAACCACAAAGGAATATTGTCAAAATTGTTACTTTACTGGCTGCTAATTCAAAGCCAAAGAAAGCCAATAATGCAAAAGATTCAGAACAAAAGAAAAATAGCTCTCAAGAATGGTCATAAAAAAATCTTGCTGCATTCATTGTGAGTGGAAGGGAGAAGCCATCCATCGAAGATCAATGAAATATAAAGTTGTAATGCTAGAGGCTTGAATACTTTTGATCTAAGTTACCAAATCAGAATCAGAATCAAAATCATGGGTATGGTACATTGGTACGACAAAAAAAAAAATTGGGGTTGGGTACGGGTACGTCCATACAAAAAACATATAAAAATAATATATATATATATATATATATATATATATATATATATATATATATATATAGACATTCATAATTATATAATATACTAATAATAGAATAATTCAAAGGGTATATTATTCTCCCATTATATTATTATATATCAAAGTATATAAAATTAGTATTATAATAATAATATATTAATTGGAGCACAGGTCAAAATATCAAAATATATATTATTCGCATTATATTATTATATTTCAAAGTATCCCATGCCGTCCCCAAAATTCAGGAAATTTTTGCCTCGTAAAATTAATATTACTCTCTAATATCCAACTTAGAGTATGGCCTTTAGTGGGGGTGTCAGTAGATTTTTGCCGTTTTCATTGAGTTAATTCAATATTAATAAAAGGATGATATGAATTTTTTCAAATGATTATAGATCAATTCGATAAAGTATAAAATTGCCTCTCCGCCTTTGTGCAGCACAAAATAAAACAAACAATAATAATCCACCCGTCGTGGGTTTTTTCTCTTTGTTTTCACTTTTTTCGACTTTCAAAAAGTCAAAAATCTGCTGGAAATATTCAAAAAACATATTGGAATCACCACGTCACCTTAAGAATTGCTTGGAAACGCGATGGAAAACTCAGAATCGATTCCAAGCAGCAAAAAACGAATCCTATGCGTTTCCAGAGGGATTTCTACCCGGTTTTGTACTCGGAGTTGTCAAGCAGAGGGTGATGATTCAGCTACTTAGCTTTTGAGAGGAGCCACTTAGTAAAATGGCTATTAGAAAAGGAGAATTCTGATCTAGTAATGCTTCAAGAAACAAAAGTTGATAAGCATCAATTTGAAATCATGGCTCATAGTTTATGGAGAAAATGTGAGGGGATATATAATTGTGCAAATGAAAGTGCCGGTGGACTTGTAATGTGGAATCCTAGAGATTTCAAAGGTATTATTGTATCTCAAGCCTCTCATATTAGTTCTCATTGAAGATTCAAAGATGACATGAATTTCACGTTATCCAATATTTATTGTGATGAAATACACATTATACTGAGAGGGGGGGTGTGAATTAGTATAGATCAAACTTTTATTTTCACAACCTAATCAACCATAGTAGTATCACTTCAGAACTTTATTATCCATGTTTCTAGCCCTTTTAATGGCATCCTGCAAAGTATTAGGATCAAATGCTTTGATCCAACCTCAGAGTTTCTGACAATCCCTTCATGAATAGAACAATCAATCTGTTCTCCGACATATTTGTGACTATAACTGATAACTTCTAGAACTCTGATATATAAGAGTCAATCAAACCAACCTGCTTCATTTGAGCCAACTCTCTGAAGTGGAATTCCAGATCCTTCTTTTCAAGTTGGTCAATCAATCTCTGAGTGAAATTTGAATAGGAGGTGATACTATCATGCTCCAAGGTCACTAATCCGTGGTACCACCACTTGTGTGCTAACCCATCAAGATGTAGTATGGTGTACTTAATTTCTTCCACTCTTGTCATGGCATTAAGCTGAAAATAAGTGTCTAATATCTCCACCTAAGCATGAGTAGTACATTTGCTTGAAGCATCATAACTGGGATTGATAGCTGTACCCACCTTATGCTGCAAATCTTTGTTGTACCCTTGTCCTTTGTCACCTCTAGGTCTATTTCTGTATTTAATATTGCAAAAATCTGTCAAAGACATAGAAACATGAAACTCATCACCCAAAGATTGCTATTTCTACAAGTAATCACCTCATCCTTCACCACCAACCTGCTGTCTTGCTTGCTTTGTAGGTGGTGCCTCCTAAAATTTAGGCATTAGAGGCGTAGGAGTAGTTTTGCTTGCTGCCTTGGAAGTGTTTATTGGAACATTGTTGTTACTTCCTTCACCTTGAGTGCCATTGTCCCTATTATTAACATTATTGTTGCCATTGTTCTCATGACCACCTTGACTATTTTTGTTATTTGCATTCATGGTTTGCATTATTTGGGTTAACGTCTAAACCAATTTTTGTTGTCCCCTAACTAAATCACTTAGTATGGACATAATGCTGGGGTCCTGTTGTTCATGTCTGTCATGTCTACCCCCATGTTTTCTTCTTCTTCTGAATTAGAATTAAGGACACCCCTTTCTCTTGTCCTTCTACTCTTGTAAGTAATATACTCAGTGTCTTCTAGATTCATTAAATATTTCAGTTGTATTCAACTGAGAGTGTACTTGGTCGGTCGTGAGTCATAAGTAAATAAGACGCCAGTTAATGTTAATATTTTCTATGAACTTGTCATGCTAGTTAGTTGTCTCGGGAATTAAGTTCCTTACGAAACAATTAATTGTAATGAAGGGACGCGATGGTCGGTTTCTCAACTGCCGCCCACGTACTATATGTACTCGAGTCATGTAGTTAGGAAACATTATGGTTATGATTAGGCTGATTATGTTCATGAATGTTATGATTTTGGAGACTATTTTGTTATGTACTTTTGCTACATTGTTATAGTACGGATGGTTGTACCTGCATACATTCTATCAATAAGGACAGTATGATTATTCTATGCATTGTGTTCTAGTACGTGCATTATATACTTTAAGTTATTCTCGTTTACTCTTATAGTACGTGGAAAGCATCCTAGTGAGTAAACATTCGGTGCCGTTGCCTAAGTGAACTTGGGACAATCACCTAACAGTAGAATGGCATCATGATGGGTCGGCTGACGGAGGAACTTGTACAAACAAACGGGGAACGAGAAGACGACTTGACATAGGACCTTGTCAACTTGTGGGATATCTTGTTGAGGGAGCACGTACAAAGGGAGGCTCTCAGCTGAGAGATCCCCTACCCTAGTCAGTCATTGGGGATAGATTGCACGTGAACCCAGAGGTTGACCATCTCCTCAACCGACTGCCAAGATTGTTGGCACACCATTACATCCTGCAAGATCTTTGGGCGGAAAGTGACCAAGAATGCTGAAGACAATAGATGCTACAACGACGCGAGGAAAGGACAAAGCAGGAGGAAGAGGAACGTGATACTAGCCGAAGGCATACTCCTAACAATCAATGATCATATGACCAACAATTAATGCCCGTATAGCCCAGTAAGGACAAGAGCTGAGTACTAAGCAGGCAAGGAACACCGGAAGAAAAGGTACGACGATCACACATATTAAGAGAGCAAGAAAACCGATGGAGAAGACTAAAACAAATTACCAAAGAAACCATTGAAGATATTAATGAAATAAACCAATGTATTGCTAGAGCATATCAAAACCTTGTTGAGGAAAGGGACGAAGGGCCTTTAGGACACCATTTGTGGCAAGCAAAGAAAGATATACAATTGATGAAAATGAAAACGAACTAATTGAAGAGCTTGAGAGCAGTATTCGACGCATTCGGGAGTTGTCCATATCGAATGACAATGAAGGGTTGAGAATTGGAGGATCCAAGCCAAAGACCCCATGGCAGAGGGAGTACTAGAACAAACCCCACGAGACTCGAGGTGTAGAGGATATTGAGAGTGGACGTGGGGAAGACCTGTATGTGGCCGAGAGTGCAAGAGAGGCACCAGAATGACGCAGGAGAACCAGTCCAATCGGGTCCTACACACATGGAGGGCATTGGGGAAGAAATATGGTGACTCCGCTAGTCAAGAGGCAGAAGTTGCCAAAGTTCACAGGGAACGGGTCAAAGGATCTAGTACGACATTGCAAGACATGCAAGACGATTTGGATAGCCAACGGTCAAGATGATGTGGACTATTGGTTGAGAGCGTTCCTAGCGATGTTGAGAGGCATATCTTTTGATTGGTACACTAAACTAGATGTAGCCAACTGAGCATCATGGCGAACATTGAAGAGGGCATTTCAGGATGAGTTCAAATTCCTTAGAGATGACAACGAGATTGTAGTAGAGATCTACAACACGAAGCAAGGGAAGCATGAGAATGTGCGAGCCTACAATCGTAGACTCAAGGAATTGTTGGGAAAACTGGAGACATGGCCAACAAACAGCCTAAAGAAGCGATGGTTCATTGAAGAACTACTTCCCTCCCTCCGGAAGAAAATGAAGGTGGTACCCCCACCCTCATACGCCAAAGCATACAATTGTGCAATGGATATCAAGAGTGAGAACAAGACATCTTCTTTGGGGAAAAAAGAAAACAGATGATGATGAAAGTACGAAGGAGAGCAGTGAAGATGAGTGAAAAACCATACAAGCTCTCCATCGAGACATGATGAGGATGATGAAGGAATTGAAAGCCAACAAGGAAGGGTTGAAGAAGGTGAAGGAATTATGGTGTACCGAATGCAAAAAAGGTCACACGAAGGCCAATTGACCAAAGAAAATGTTCTATGACATTTGCCAAGTTATGGGACACTCCAAATAGTGCCCGTGCAACCTAAAAACAAGGAGTTCGCAAGTGTTGTTTGCACAAGGGGAACAGTCAACCCCTTTGACCACACCACCGAAGTTGTAGAATAACGCCTCCCTTGGAGGCTACCGCAACAATTCAAGAAGTAATAACAATACACCAAGAAGCAAGATCCAATATGACAACAAAGGGAAACCCATGATATAGTGCTAAAAGTGCAATGAACGGGGTCACTTTGCCAGGGAATGCCAAAACTGTCAAGGCGTGGGTGGAAGGTTGTGCAAGTGGTGTGGTCCTGGTGATCATGAAGATATCGACTGCCCAAAGAAAAAAGGCATAAACATGTTGGAGGTAGCCGACGAGGAGGCCCTGGCGATCACAAGGACGTAGACGAAGAAATCCAGTTATCCAGACCCTCACACAGAGCAAGAGAGACTTCGAGAGGCCAGGGTGGAAGTGGAAGAGGCAATGGCGAGGGAACAAAGAACCTCCAAGGCGGCTAGTACGATGTTGTAGTCGGAGTCCATGAAAAACATCGTATGACATGTGCTTCACACATCTGCACCAATCAAGGTAACAGACCTTTTGTAGATGATGCCCCAATTGAGAGTAGCACTCACGAATGTCGTGGAAGATAACCTTTAGAAGGCTTGAATCGAGAGTATGACACATCCGGTAGGAGAGGCCACAGACCTAATGCTGCTTGCAGTGCACATTGGGAGGAAACCAACCATTGTACAAATGGAAATCATGGGGAGAAAACTCTCCAACACCATTGTCGATGGAGGTTCGGGAGTGGACGTATTGCTAGAAGAAACATGGAAGTGTTTAGGGAAGCCAATCCTCTAGCCCCCAACATTCCACCTGGTAGGTGCAGATCGACACGGCATCAAACCTCTCGGTACACTAATGGCACAAAAAGTCCTGATCAACACGCAACAGTTCTTGTTGAACTTCGTCGTCATCCCATTGCAAAAGAAGGTGTGCGATGCACTGTTGGGATGAGGATGGTTGATTGCTACCAAGGCAGATCATAATTGGAAGAGGAACACACTCTCGATGAAGAGCAATGGGAGAAAGTATGTCATTGACTTGAAGAACCAGGCTGTGAGCGAAGAATTGGCTTCCTTCAAATCAGAATCGAATGGAGGGGAGTCGGATGTCAACGAAGGAAGATGATGGAACCGAACGCTGATGGCGTACTTGAACTCGAGAGCTACTCGAAGGACGAGACAAGCTCATTTAACGGGTTGTTTCATTGGCAGGTGGAAGAATACGAGGTGTTCCATCCAGAATGCAATATGTTACAAGTCAGAGACAGAGAGGAGGAAGAAGACAAGGGCACAACTTGTCAAACATTCTCACCAAATTATGAAGAATAAAGAGAAGGGGCGGTAGAACTAGATGAGACGCCAGCCCACAAGTTCGAAAGGGACAAATTGATCAAGTATGAGGAGCTAACACTAAAGAAAGTAAACCTCGGCAAAGAAAACAAGCCTAAGGTGATCCTCGTTGGTGATGATTGGGACCCTGTACTAAAGGTGGTGGGATTCAAAATTTTCATGGAGTATAAAGATGCCTTCGCTTAGACGTACAAGGATTTGAAAGGCATACCACCAGAGCTATGCATACATAGGATCCCTCTCGTATCGGGAGCCCAACCCTCACGGAAGAGACCCTACAGGATGAACAAGAACATGCAGCCAAAGTACAAAACGAGATTGAGAAGAGGCTGGAAGCGGGCATTATATTCAAGGTGGAAGGCAGCGATTGGGTGTCATGGATTGTCATCTCTCTGAAGAAGGAATCCAAGTGGATTTGGATATGTGTGGACTTTCGGTGCCTGAATGCAGTGACAATCAAAGACCCGTTTCCAATCTCCTTCACCGACACAATTTTGGAAGAGGTTGCTAGACACGAGATGTACTCATTCATGGACAGGTTCTTTGGATACAATCAGATAAGTATCGTCGAGGAAGTAAAGTTAAAGACAACATTTGTGGTCGAGGACGGGGTGTACGCGTACAACCGAATGCCATTCGGGTTATGTATTGTGCCAGCCACATTCCAGAGACTAATACTGCACATCTTTGACGAAATGTTAGTCGGCAACTTCAAAGCATTCATCGACGATTGGTCAGTCTATAGTGACAAGGAGAAACACTTGAAAGCTCTCGGAAAATGCACGGAGAGTAGCAGAGCAACCCGACTAGCACTAAATCCCAAAAAGTGTAGATTCATGGTGTCGCAGGGAAAACTGTTGGGACAGATTGTGTGCAAAGCCGGATTGAAGACAAACCCAGACAAAATAAGAGTCATACAGATGGAGGCCCCACAAAATGTCACTCGCATGAAGTCCTTCCTCGAACATGTGGGGTACTATCGGAGGTTCATCAAGAACTTTGAACAGGGTCCCTATCCTCTCGACCTACTAATGAGTAAGTGACAACCATTTGTATGGGTAGAGGAGCAAGATAAGGCATTCAATGAATTGTAGGATCTATTGATTAGTTCACCAATATTGGCGTACCCCGACTGGAACAAAGAGTTCCACGTACACGTAGATGCCTCCAACTTTTCTATCGGAACAACGCTGGCACAAGTAGGAGTATATGGGATGGATCACCCAGTGTTTTTTGCAAGTCGGTTGCTGTCAAAGGCGGAAAATAACTATAGTACAACTGAATGAGAAGCACTCGAGATGGTGTA
>VDFB02350195.1:0-34206 GCA_007258455.2 Sequoia sempervirens
GTTAGCTCATGCAAGATAGTCAACATGACCCTAGTCATAGTTGAAGCCAACATAAGTAGATATCAAGTAATTGCATTGTGATTGACCTCATTAAAATAGGATAGTCATGGTCATCAATATTTATAAGACATGGAGGGACTGTGCAAGTGTAGTCATGTGAAGAGCTGCAAGGAGTCTTTAGAAGGCTAGAACAATTCATTCATAGCAAAATTCAAGAACAGAAGGACCATATGTAAGGATACAAAAGTATGAGAAAATAAATGAATTCAGAGCTATGAACCAATGCACAGTCCTATGAAAAAAGATTGAGCAAAAGCATGAATGAGATCTAGATAGAGCTTCTGAACTCTTAGGGCAGTTAAGAAATTTCACCTACATACAAGATGATAGCCATATCAAGAGGATTTGATCCACACTCCATGGGTAGGATACATAAAATTTGTGCATGAAGTCAAGACAATGAACACTAAGATAGAGGTGCAGGTTAAGGAAAGAGGTATTGATCATAAAAAATCGTGACAATACCTCACAATTTTTTTTTAGGATGATAGCCCAAGGGTTAGTCTCAGGATAATGGCTATTATATGCAAGGAACAAGCATGTGAAGATAGTAGGATAGGAGACACAACCTCAAAGTACTCTTATGCCTATTAATTGTAGAGGGTTATGTGTAAAGAACTGAATGAATAGCAAAGGGAAGTCCCCTACAAAATGAAAAAGGCAACATATTTTAGCCATAGTGAGATTCATAAGTGCACAAATTCAGTCTATCATGCTTGCAATTCAAGGTCATAGTGAATTGACATTAAGATATCAGAGTTACACAAGCCAAGTAGTGGATGAAATAATCGAGAGAATATTGTGTTAATCATGCCAAAATTTTATGCTATAGGTCTCTCTATAGTAGAAGGTATGGTAAAATGGATAGAAGACAAGCAAACGAGTATGATAATCCACTCAAAAGATACCTATCCTGATTGACCAATGATAGTAGTAGAGAATTCAAATGGGTAGTGACAATGAACAAAAGAAAACATGAAGAAGAAATATCGCATTCCTCTATATGATGGAGGTGAAGAAGATAAGGAAGCCTTGATGGAATGGGATATGTGCCAATTATGCCCTAAAATTTCTACGCCTCTAGGAGGCTTTTTTCATTTACCACTTTGTCACATGTCCTAAAAGAAAGATTGATAGAGGTTGCAATAGTTAAGAAGATGTAATGGAAAATTATGATAGGTTGCAAGCATATATGGCAATTTGGGTGACTTGGACAACAATTGCAAATATCTAGGATCCAACAAAGCTTGAAAAGTAAAGAACACTCTTTTTCATTGCCACCTTGAAGTTTTTTATGGAAACAAAACATGAGAAATACTTTTTCTAGTGCCCAAGAGAAGGATTTTGACCCATTCGAGAGGTGGAAACTTGTCATTTTGTCTTTAGAAGACATGTTCCAACTTTTGAGGATCTAATTGAAGGCTAAAAGGAATGCTTAGTCCTCATTCAAGGGAGTTCTCATAGTTTTGGCTATGTTGTAGCTCTTGAAAGCTCTTCTAACAAAAGCAATATATTTTGTATTTAGTTCTCGAGATTGAAAATAACATGTAATTTCATGTTTCAATGCATTTTTAGACTGGTACTATTGTGTAAGCACCTTTTTATATCAATAAAATCAATTTTACCTTCTCAATATTCTGTTATGTTGTGTGTAAACAAGTGATTGATATATTATCTTGTGATATATCCTCAAATCCTCTATTATATGTCTCATATCTCATCACCTACAAGTAGAAGAAACTCATATTTAGTGTAGGTTATAGTTTTTTTTGGTGGTTCAAACAACCATTAAGTGTGAAAACATCTCTTTTCCTCTTGAACTTTGAAAACTTAAACCTCCCTATAAAATATTGATGCATTAAATGTGTAAACATTTGAGTTGTGTAAGAACCAGTTGAACTATTGAGCATTATTTGTCAAAACAATAGTACATTATCAATTTGGTGCATCACCTCCATAGTAGTAGTTTAGTTTTTTATATCTTTTTCACTTCTTTTCATCAAAAAACAATAGTTAAGTCATTTTGGGTGAGGTATCAAGGAAACCAACCCTCCTTAGAGGTTCATGTTCATCATAGGTCACTCATAGCTTGAATATGATCCCATGTTTTATAAGGTAGTTGAGCTCTACACTCAACAAGGGTGCATACTTTAGTGACACCAATTCTAATGATCATTTTCTAGCTAATGTTTTCCATTATTCCCTTAAAGAAAGTTCTTTAGAATGGTTTTATTCCTTATCTATCCATTTTACTAATTGTTTTTCCGAACTCACCTTTCATTTCATGGAACAATTTCAAGTCAACATAGGCTTGCAAGTTAGTTTCACTAACCTTGTACGTTACAAGTAGAGTCTATATGAAAAGGTGGTAGAGTTTATCATGCATTATCAATCCACTATCTCTCAAATATCGTGTCCTCTTCTCGATTCTAATATATAGAGGGTATTTATTGGGAACCTTATCCCAAATCTTTACAACCAAATTCTCTTATTTAAAAATCTCTTTCATTTCTCTCTTCTCCATCTTTCCAAATTATACACATGTATTAGAGAACTTCAAGATAATTTCCTCTTTGACCTTTAATGCCATAATTTTTTCATTGGCCCCATATTCTTCTCATTCAACCAAGTATTTTGCAAAGAAGAACACGAATAAATTATTTTCTCCTAAACAAAAAATAAGCCAACTATTGACTAAGCTAACTCAAAACATAATTTTTCCTCCTCATCTTGTCTCATTATCTCCCTTTATTCACAATCTAACCACCTATGGATGAATCTAGTTGATCTCCATTTTATCCTTCACCATTTTCTTTCCCAAAACCTTATTTGACTCCCTCCTATCTAGCCCTTAGACCGTGTGATGTTAATGTTGTCACATAAAACTCCACCCTATTGAACAAGAGTTTAGTGTTCTAATGACACAATAGAAACAACCTCAAGGTGTAGGACCTTGCATGAATGAGGTTGAGTCTCTGAAGAAGGTTGGTTTCCTCTTCTAATCTAAGTGCAAATGTGTTGGTCTAACCCAACACATGAAAACCTATCACTACTATACTCTAATAGCTCACAAGGAAAGGGGATAGAAAAAGAACATGAAATGGAATGAAGGTGATACACCAAGATAGAATTTTTTCTTCTTTACTTGAGATTGCTCAATACAATAACAAACCTACTAAGACACATATTCAGACATGAAGGTAAAGAAGCTTGGTCAAACATGCAAGAAATAGTTGTGATCATAGCTAGATTTCATTGATATAAGGGATAAAGCCAAACTTTACAATGGTAGAATGTAGAATTCAGTGTCTACAAAAGAAAATTGAGGAGCCCAAAAGAAGAACCCCTAAATAGAATACAAGTGTTGCTTTTATAGATCAAGCATAACTTGGATGAATACAACCAAACCCTAACCCAACTAGGGTTAGTAGTCAAGGAGATCTGATCAAGGAAATATTTTCTCATGAAATCTACGCGAGAAAGAGAGCTTGGAGAAACCAAGACATGAACACCATACCCAACAATGAATGTTGTCCAAAAATCCCTCTAAAATTCCCCTGTGAAATCAATGATCTAGATATGGGGTAAGAGAAGAAGGTATTAATCAACAATATATGAGCATGGGTGCCCATGAGATCAACCACAACCACTAGGAAGTGCAATAAATGTTATCCTCAAGCCTCAAAAGTTGAATAGGTAGGTGAGGAAGTGGTTCAAGTAGGTGAGGAAGTGGTTCGAGCATTAATGGCATTGTTTAGAAAACACACCAAATCCATAGGAAGGTTAGGGCATTGGGCTCGAAAGAAAACCTTTTCTTATGCATTAAATGGTCTAGAGCTGCGAAAAAGGAATCCTTCATCAAACATCGGGTGTCGGGCCTGCAACTTATGGCTTATTGTAAAGCGGTAATGTGTAAGGGGAAAGGGGAAGGAAGTAAGGAAGAAACCTAATCCTTGATCCTCAAAAGGTCATTAGAGATCGAAGGTTGGGGGGTCAACTTGCTGCTTACCAAAAAGTGTTAAGAGGTAAGATTGAAGAGTGAATCCTGAAATTCTAATAAATAAGGACTTAGCTAAATTTTAAAGAAATGGGACCTTAGGAGGGAATCCCAGGTTTTGAGAAGGAAATAAATTATTAAGAAGGCGATGGAAAGAAATAAGTTTTTTGAGGGTCAGGAATTGGGAGGATGCCTTATCTCTTACCATAACAACGGTAAGATGTAAAGTGTAACCCCGACCTCTGAAGTCTGAAAACATCAACACTTAGTGCTTTTTCATGAACGAGACTTCGGTGATTGGGTCGCAGGAAGAATGACTTCTACTTGAAAAGAAAAGAAGAAGGGGTAAAGTGGATGCCCTATCCCCAATGCCTGAAAGGTTGATACTTAGTCGCCTTTCTAAGCATATATCAAGGGTTTGGGGGTCGGAGGATAGGCTTACCTCTTTCCTTAACAAAGGTAAGAGGTAAAGGGTAAGGTTGAAGTCTAACCCCCAAAAGATCAACACTTAGCTGATTTTCAAAAGGAAGGATAGGGGGTAGAGGGAAAGGGTTAAGCCCGATGGGTGAAACTTGAAATGCCAAAGGGAGAAATGGAAGGAAAGGGAGAAGAAGGAGAGAAAAAGGGAGAAGATGGAAGAGGTAAGAGGGAAACCCGACCCCTGAATTCTAACCAATCAAGACTTAGATAAATCTTGAAAAGCCTCTTCAGAACTTCGGTGATCGAGGGTGAGGCTTGAGGCTTACTAGAAGGAAGCGATAAGGGTCAAAGGGTAAGGCCGATGGCCTAAACTTGAAACACTTAGCAAAAAATGGAAGGCAAAGAAGAAGGAGCGGGAGCAATGTAGAAGGCATGCAAATAGAAAAGTAAGCGAAAGCCTAAAAGCCCGAAAACTTAGGACTTAACCAATTTTGGAAACCTTCAAGGAGAATTCATGTAAGATGGCCCATGTAGGATCTCTCAAATTGGTTATCAATGATGGGCCATCAAAGGGTGGCACAAAATGTCAACAATTATTTTTCATAGTATATAAAAACAAAAGGTTTAAAAAATTATCAAAGTTAATTTAGTATTGCAATGAATTTAATATAGTAAAATTATTAGATTTTACTAATTTAGAATATATAATAATATCAAAATAGAAGTAAATAACTAGTATAAATTATAGAATGTGGTAAATTAATAAGAATTATAAAGTAAATAATTATATAACAAATTAAATAATGCAACCACATACTTTAATTAGATTAACTTCAAAATTATATATATATATAAATAATAAGAGATTAAATACTTATCCCCTCATTCATGGGGCTTCTCAAGTTTAGCCAACTTATAATTTGAAAGTGGATGCTTGGTGGGTGCCACTATATATAGATTGGCTCAAAAAAAATTTATGGGGCGTCTTAGGGAAATTTGGGTAAATTCAAGGTAGGTTGTGTAGTTAGAGACCATAAGGGGAATATCTTGTCCTTGACAACAAAAAGAACATGAATGGAACCAACAATGAAGTCGAATTCCAAGTTGCCATTATGCGACTTCAAATCTAAAAAATATTAAAAAATGACTTCATCCACATTGACGGTGATTCTCTAATAACCATCTGATGGCAGATCAAATAATGTGAGCCTTATCAAGCAAACAACTATTTGCAACTAGAATGAGTTCAATTCACTTTTCACTTTCAACGATGAAGAAATCAAAAGCTACACGCAAACAATTTATCCTTCAAATTAATTCATACACCATCCAATTCAACATAAAACAAGAATCAAATTCAATCAACATTTTATTTAATTAAATTATTTTTGAATCTTTATACAATTAGCTCCAAAATACCACACAATGTTGTAAATTCCCTCTTCCAATTTCAACATCTCATTCTTGACAACATTCATTTCACATCCAATTTCCTGGCTCTTCCCTTTCCATCCAACTCTCCAATGTCTCTTCCTTTCTCCAATGTCTCTTTTTTCTTTTTGTTTTTTTTTAATATAAAATTATAATTTTCACCAAAAAAGACAATAGACTAAAATACAAATTTTAAAGTGAGCATAAGAATTAATTAAATAATTAATTCAAATTGCTCCCATGACTCGACTTGAATTCTATTGGAAGAGTATGAAATTAAATTCTCCAATTCCCGCCTGCACACCAAAACCAAAAATTTGAAATTAAATCAACTGGAAGGAAAACCACACATTTTTTTGGGTGACGAGGATTACCATACATCCACTCCTGCATCAAACACGGGGTAGGAAAATTTGTGAGCATAGCTCACAAAGCAGAGTTGAGTAGTAGGACTACTCTCCCAAGTTGTAAACAACCTACAACCAACTTCATCGCTATAACAAGTGTGTAAAATTATTTCTTCCTTATTTGCTCACTTCTCTTCTCTCCTCTCATGGATTTGTATCCACCATTTACTAACCTCCTCCTCCAAATAATTTTTCCTCTCCACTTTTCCTTCCCACCAATAAATTTTAAATTTACTTCTTCCATTGTTGCAACTTCATCATTTGCTGCAATGTCTTCAAACTTTATTGCTGCAATCTCAACCGTATCTTCATTGTTTGTAGCTGCAAGCTTTTTTCATCCACTCATCCTCTATCACCAACATCTTTAACAACAAATCTTCTTCATCCCTCCCATCTTCAGCTACTGTTGCTGCACTCGCTTCCTCTTGCTCATTCTTTTCTTCTTCTTCCTCCACCTTCTTCATGTCCTCCAAAGGACAATTTATTTCTACTCTTTCTACTTCTTCAACCACAACTATAAAAAATTCCTCATCTTCATTATTTTCCACCATTCCTTCTTCAAGACATGCTTCTGCTACACCCTCTTTGTTCTTTCCTGCAACCAAAATATCATCAAGAAAATAATATTTTTCCAAGGCATCCATTCTTGCCTCGATCTTTTCAACTCTTCACAGAGCTTTCGATTCTCCACTTCCTCCCAATATCTTCCCAAAATGGGATTATCACCGGTCTCCTCATGATCCATCTGGTCCTCTTCTTTGAATTCATCTCATTTGTTGTTGTAATCTTCTACAAAAATTCTCACATACCCTACAATTTATCAAAACACTTTTCTTTGCAGTTTCAAGCTCTTGCTATTCAGGACTTCTCTTACCTACAACAACCCTCAAAAGCTTCTTGTCTACTGCTTTTTCACTCTCTCGCAGGTCCTAGTGGATCCTCTCCACTCTCAAGATCCCTTGCTCTGATACCAATTGATGGCAGATCAAATAATGTGATCCTTATTAGGAAAACAACTATTTGTAGCTAGAATGAGTTCAATTCACTTTGCACTTTCAATGATGAAGAAATCAAAAGCTACAGGTAGACAATTTATCCTTAAAATTAATTCAATACACCATCCAATTCAACATAAAACAAGAATCAAATTCTCTCAACATTTTATTTAATTAATTTTTTTTTGAATCTTTATACAATCAGCTCCAAAATACCACACAGAGAATTCATGCTGTAAATTCCCTCTTCCAATTTCAACATCTCATTCCTGGCAACAAATTTAACATACAAATCTATAATAAAATTCTGATTTTTAAAACAAAATTTTCCTTCTTGGAGAACTTCTACACCTCCCCTCGCAGTCTGGATTGATTACTATCAATTCTCAATTTTTGGACACTTTTCTCCAGCTTCTCTCTTCAACCTTCACCAACAACAACCTCAGATTTTTTCTTTTTCTTTTTTTTTCTATTACCCAATTTTTTTCTTCCTTTCCTACCATCCAATTTCCTGGCTCTTCCCTTTCCATCCAACTCTCCAATTCCTTCTTTTTTCCTTCCCTGGCTCTTCCTTTCTCCAATGCTACTTTTGTCTTTCTTTTTTTTTAAAATAAAAATTTACAATTTTCACCAAAAAAGACAATAGACTAAAATACAAATGTTGCCTTGCAATTTTTATTTTTAAATTTCAAAGTGAGCATAAGAATTAATTAATAATTAATTCAAATTGCTCCTATGACTCCACTTGAATTCTATTGGAAGAGTATGAAATTAAATTCTCCAATTCTCGCTTGCACACCAAAACCAAAAATTTGAAATTAAATCAACTGCAAGGAAAATCACACATTTTTTTGGGTGACGAGCATTTCCATACACCCAGGATGCATGCATCACCATCAATGCCATTCATAGCAGATCAACCCCAAATGAGAAACTATTTTTTTTTTGTTCAACAGGCGTAGGACAATTGAGAGGGGGGGTGAATCAGTTGTCACACAAATTCAAACTTAAAACTTTATCACTTATCAAATCTTCAACCACACTATTCTGTTATTAAATATGAGCATGAAACATAAACAATAGAAAGTAAATCAGCACAGTGAACACCAATTTTTTACGTGGAAAACCCAATAAGGGAAAAACCACGACAAGGGTTAACTCACAATATAAAGATTATAAACTGAATACAAAGGCTCACTACCCAAAAGAGGACTCACTGTCCAAGTACAAAGGCTCACTGCCTACAAAGGACTCACTGTCCAATAGGGAGGCTCACTGCCTACAGATACAAAAGAGAACAAAATATCCACCACAACAATTAAAGCACATTCGCAGGATTACAAAAACCTTCAGTTCACTACCTTCAGCACACTAAAAAAATTCTATCACAACTCACTTGCACACACTTTTTGCTCTTATGATTTGTGGCACACTTTCGTTATTTTGCATCACACTGTCATACAATACTTCACAACTCGCCTTGATTTTATATTGTTCTCAACCTTAGAAACATTTACCAAGGTCAGCCACAATACATTGTTTCATAAATTCAAATTAGGTTGGCAACTCTAAATTCCTGCGATGGAAAGGAATAAGAGTGGACCAATAAAAATAATATTTTTGAATCTTCTACACACTTCCTCAATTAAATTTTATTCTTTGAATGAGGTGTAAACACTAGGTCGGCCAAACCTAATGAAAACACAAATTATCAATGATGCACATGCTTCCCAACAAGAATATGACACCGAACGATGCAACATGCATTATGAGAATACATCTCAGAATCTTCCAAATACATCCACAACAAAAGCAACAGGCTTCAAACACTGAACTCCTTTCACCAGTCAATCCGGGCTGTGCAAACACACACAAAAATGATAAAACATGATCTCCGGATCACCAAACTCCAAACCTCTTTTCCAGAGCATAGGAAAGACCTTCACAAGACATCTACCAAATCCGCACAATCTTAAAAAAAATAGTGGAGAAATGTAGAGCAAAAAGATTTTTCACCTAGTCAACAAAACACTAACTCTGCCGGTAAAACACATATACCGGTAGACACAACTTCTATGTACCATCTCACCAAAAAATGAAACTCAGATTGTATCATCATTAGATCACCATCAACACACCTTTAGATCCACATAGGCATAAGATCAAATTAGGAGAAATGCGGAGCACGTACCAGAGTACACATTGAACACACTCAACAATCTAACTTCTCTTCTTTATTAATTTTCTCAAAAGCACTTGGAAACTCAACAAACCAACATATCTGCAACACCATAAAGATAGATCTACATCTCAACAACATCTCAACCATACATGTACAATCTGCAACATAGTGAATAGTGTTGACATCAATGACAACATTAATGACAACACCACCAGATGAGCTCATACTTGCAACAATCTCCCCCTTTGTCATTGATGGAAACACATAACATTTTCTCCCCCTTTGAAATCAATGGAAAAGAAAAACTACTTTGATTACTCCCCCTTAAGAGTACACTCATACTGCAACAATGAAAATCTTTTATACTCCCCCTGCGAAGTAGACCCATCAAACAGTCTAGGTAAATGAAGAATCTATGAATTCACTGGACTGATGCACCTTCATGTGCACCTAGTTAGGAGGGCTAATGACCCCCGACCTCTCCCTAAGATGCTTGAAATTATCCTTCGGAAGTGCCTTAGTAAATATGTTTGTAATCTATTCCTTTGTAGTTACATACTCTAATCTGACCTCATTCTCCAACACCTTCTCTCTCAGAAAATGATATTTGATAGATATGTGCTTCATTCTTGAATGCATAACTGGGTTCTTCAAAATGTTTAATGCACTTGTATTATCACAAAAAATAGAAATAGGTTCATCACATATCACACCAACGTCTTTCAGAGTTTGCTTCATCCACAAAACTTGTGGTACAACAGGATGCTAAGACAATATATTCAACCTCTACATTGGATAAAGAAACCGAGTCTTGCTTTTTACTCAGCCATGAAACTAGTCTTCCGCTAAGAAAGAAAGCACCATCATTGGTAATCTTCCGGTCATCTACACATCTGGCCCAAGCATCATTTGTATAAGCACTCAGAGTGAAATCATTACTCTTCGGATACCATAGTCCATAATCTGATGTGCCTTTAAGATATCTAAATATTCTTTTTACAACCATAAGATGTGCTTCTATAGGATCTACTTGAAATATAGCAACTAAACACATTGTGTGCATAATATCTGGTATGGTAGTAGTGAGATACAACAGTCCACCAATCATGGATCTGTATTTGCTCTGATCAGTCTTAGTAGATTCATCATCCTTGCTCAGTTTACATCCGGTTACCATAGGAGTACAAACTAGTTTAGAATCCTCCATCCCAAACTTTTTCAACAACTCTTTTACGTACTTAGATTGTGAAATGAATATCCCTTTTTCAGTTTGATTCACTTGTAGACCAATAAAGAAATTTAATTCACCAATCATAGACATCTCAAATTCTTTTTTCATTTCTTTAGCAAAATTTTTACAGATGCCTTCATTTCCTCAAAAAATGATGTCATCAACATAAACTACTACAATCAACATCTTATTACCTTGCACTTTGAAGTAGAGGTTGTTGTCAACAGAACCTTTGCTAAATCCTTGCTTTGTTAGATATCTGTCCAGTCTTGCATACCAAGCTCTGGGAGCTTGCTTCAATCCATACAACGCCTTCTTTAATTTAAAAACCATGTCTGGCTTGTCAGATAGCTGAAACCCTTCAGGTTGCTCCATGTATACTTCTTCCTCCAACTCACCATTAAGAAAGGATGACTTAACATCCATTTGATATGCTTTGAAGTCATTGTGTGCAAAAAATGCCAAAAACATTATGATAGCTTCCATTCTGGCTACAAGAGAAAATGTTTCCTCAAAATCTATTCCTTCAACTTGTGAATATCCTTTGCATACCAATCTTGCCTTATTTCTTACTACTTCTCCATTTTCATTTAGTTTGTTTTGAAACAACCATTTTGAGCCAATCACATTCTTGTTCACAGGTCTAGGGACTAGTTCCCATGTCTGATTCTTCTCTATCTGCTGCAATTCCTCTTTCATAGCTCTCATCCAACTTTCATCTTCACATGCTTCTTTTACAGATTTAGGTTCTATTTTAGAAAGTAAAGAAAAATTTACCTCAATTGCAACTCTGCTTCTTGTCTTTACATCCTCACTCTTGTCTCCAATTATTTGATCTTCCAGATGATTCTTCTGTACATATTTAGGAGTCCTAGAAATAGGTTCCGGTTCATTTTCTTCTTCTTCTTCTACTTCTTCTTCTTCTTCTTTTTCTTCTTCTTCTTCCTTCTCCTTATTTTGTTCAGGTATATGTCCGCAAATAGGATCATTAGGTTCGAATCCACTTATCTCAATAGGTCTGCATATATCTTCATCAACTTTCACATTAGCACTTTCAATGATCTTCCTTAATCTTTTCTTAAAGCATCTGTATGCCTTGCTAGTGGTAGAGTATCTAAGAAATTTTCCTTCATCACATCTAGCAGCAAAATTTCCAAGATTTTCATCATCTCTTTTAATATAGCATCTGCTTCCAAATACCTTGAAATATTTCATAGTAGGAATCTTACCAGTCCATAACTCAAAAGGTGTCTTTGTGCTATTGTGTCTGATCTGGAATCTATTAAGAACATAAACAACAGTATGCATCGCTTCTCTCCAATATACATCTGGTACATTAAAAAATTTCATCATTGTTCTAGCAGCTTCCTGTACTGTCTTGTTTTTCCTTTCAACTACTCCATTTTGCTGTGGGGTTCTCGGAGCAGAAAACTATCTTTTTATGCCATGCATCTCACATAATGTATTAAATTCACTAGAAGTGAATTCACCACCTCTATCCGATCTTAACCACTTGATTTTCAGATTTACTTCATTCTCCACTCTTGCTTTGACTACCTTAAACCTATCTAGGGCCTGATTCTTTTCTCTAAGAAAAGCAACCCATGTCATTCGAGTGTAATCATCAATAAGCAACATGAAATATCTATCACCATTCAGGCTTCTAGTCTTAGTTGGACCACATAGATCAGTATGTACCAACTCTAGCATATCGGTAATAGATTATTCTTTTCCTTTAAAGATACATCTTGTCTACTTCCCCAGTTGAGAACTTCTGCAAATAGCATTAGCAAGTCTAGTGATTCTAGGTAGTCCTTAGACTATTTCCTTTTTACTGATCTTGACCAGATTATCAAAATTCACATGTCCCATTCTTCGGTGCCATAACCAACTTTCACTAATCTGAGATACAAGATAATAACCATCAACTCCTTTCAGTTGATAGATGTTTCCATGTGTTCTTCTTCCAACAACAATCATATCTCCATTTTTGGATCCTTTTTTGATTTCACAGGTATTGTTCTAAAACACAAGCTTAAAGCCATTGCTACACATCTGACCAACACTCAAAATATTATGCCTCAAACCCTTCACATAATATACATCATCAGTACTATGCACACCATCAAAACTAATTGAACCTTTACCACAGATCTTAGCTCTTGAATCATCACCGAACATGACTAACCCACCATTACATTTTTCAAGTTTAGCGAACTTACTCTTATCTCTGGTCATGTGATTTGAACATCCACTATCAATTACCCAGTATTCTTCATCCTGTCTTGCATGAAATTGAGTAGGGAAACAGCCCGAGACTTAGAAAATAACCCACAAACAAGAGAATAATTTTATTATTAAGAAAATGGAGCTTCTTACATGCAGAGGATCGCAAATCCCCAAGTTCTACAACACATGCAAGTTACAGAAAGCTACAGAATCACCCTTTCACAATATGCGAGTTGGTCCCCAAAAAGTTACCCAAAAATTAGAAACCAGCCCATAAATAGAGCTCCTCTTTAGTTTGGAGCCAAAACAACATTCAAATTTGAGTTTAGGCAGTTTGGTGCAGAAAAATTACAACTTGAAGTTCAAATTTCAAAAGAACATTTGCAATTGTATCTTCTAGAAAGTCGCCAACTTCGGGGCCATAACTTTTGATCACGGGGGCTCGATTAGCGAACGTTTTGGGAACCCGTTGGAAAGATCTCGAGAGTCAATAGCGGCGGCTCAAAATGTGCTGCTGCGATTTCAAAATTTCAGGGCCGTTAAAGGAACTCCTAAGTGCCTCAATCAACTCAGGAAGATTCCGAGGTGCAAATCACGGAAAACTAAAAGCGTAATATCTTTCAACCCAAGAGCGAGAGAAAATAAAAGCTGTAAAATTAGAGATTTCATTATGACAAAAGGGTGTCAAAAATGTAAAACATCTAAAGAAACTTGAAGTTAACTATTTTTGGGTGATGCAAGATTGCCCTTACACCCTTTGGATGCTCATCCCGGATATGTAATGTAAAGTACCTTCCATCCTATTCTTCTTAACTTCTGGAGGTTTCTTACTTACACATTTTCTAGGGTTAGTGGATACAAATTTATTTTCCAAAGCTAAGAATAAGCATTCACTATCATCAACCTCATTCTTAGATTCATCATTAGAGATACCTATCTCTTCCTTAACATAGTACAAATTCTTATACTTCTTATCCTTCTTATCCTTATCCTTATAATCCTTGTTCTTTTTATGTGCAGCCCTATACAGACATATTGAAGCATAATGAAAATTATTACCGCAACTAAAGCATTTAAAGGGCAGCATAACTTTATACTTTCGAATACCTTTCTTCAACTTCCTGGTGAAGTTAGCTTCCAACTCATCAACTTCATCACTATCCGGTTCCTCCTCAATCTTCATTGCTATAAATGTTGTTTTTGTCTTTTCTTCAATCTTGTCATCTTTCCAAAACTTTCTCAATTCAAATGCTTGTAGGGTGCCGAACAAGTGTTCCAAGGTGTACTTCTTAGGGTCATACATTTCATCAATCACTGAGATGTTATCGCTATAGCAGTCTGGTAGGGTGATTAGGATCTTCTTTATTATGTCTTCATTTGCTAGCTTTCCTCCTTGATTTCTTACCTCATTTGTAGTTTGTTCAACCCTATGAAAGAAACTTGTAAATTCTTCACCATCTTCCATTTTCAGGTTCACAAATCTACGCTTTGCCGCTAGTCTCTTTGTCAATTTCACTTTTTCATTCCCTTCATACATGTCTTCCATCTTCTTCCAAACATCATATGCAGTGTCCAAAGAATTAACCTTGATTCGCTCATGTTTAGATAAACCACTTCAAATCGCATACTTCTCCCTCTCATTTTCTTCATAAGTAGAGATCTCATCTGCAGTATTAACACCACTGGATGGAAGTGTATACTTATTCTCAACAGCCTTCCGGGTCTTGAAACTAAGAGATAATATATCCTCTCATCTGTCCCTTCCAACTTTGTAATCAATTCCATCAAACATAGGGATCAACAACCTGTGCGCCATCAGATCTTCCTTAAGTGGTTAAGCTCTACAGCAAGGAACCAGGGCTCTAATACCAATTGTTAAACAGGTGCAAGATAATTGAGAGGGGGGGTGAATCAGTTGCAACACAAATTCAAACTTAAAACTTTATCGCTTATCAAATCTTCAACCACACTATTCTGTTATTAAATATAAGCATGAAACACAAACAACAAAAGTAAATCAACACAATGAACACCAAATTTTTACGTGGAAAACCCAATAAGGGAAAAACCACGGTGAGGGTTAACTCACAATATAAAATGTATAAGCTGAGATACAAAGAGCTCCTTTGCCCAAAGAGGACTCACTATCCAAGTACAAAGGCTCCGCGCCTACAAAGGACTCACTATCCAGCGAGGCTCACTACCTATATAGATATAAAGAGAACAAAATATCCACCACAAAATTAAAGCACATTGGCGATTACATAAACCTTTGGTTCTTGTGACCTGCTTGAAAAATCTGTTACAACTCACTCACACACTTTAAATAGCATAATTTGTGGTACACTTTCATCACTTTGCATCACACTATCATACAATTCTTCACAACTCACCTTGCTTTTATACCATTCTCAACCTTAGAAACATTTACCAAGGTTGGCCACAATACATCATTTCAAAAATTCAAATTAGTTCGGAAACTCTAAATTCCTGTGGTGGAAAGGAATAAGAGTGGACCAATAAAAATAATATTCTTGAATCTTCTACACGCTTCCTCAATTAAATTTTATTCTTCGAATGAGGTGTAAACACTAGGTCGGCCAAACCTAATGAAAAGACAAATTATCAATGATGCACATGCTTCCCAACAAGAAGATGACACACGAACGATGTAACACGCTTCATTATGCATGAGAATACATCTCAAAATCTTCCAAATACATCCGCAACAAAAATAACAGGTTTCAAACACTAAACTCCTTTCACTAGTCAATCTAGGCTGTGTAGACACACACAAAAATGATAAAACATGATCTTCAGATCACCAAACTCCAAACCTCTTCGCTAGAGCATAGGAAAGACCTTCACAAGATATCTACTAGATCCACATGATCTGAAACAAAACAGTGGAGAAATGCAGAGAAAAAAGATTTCTCCTAGTCCACAGAACACCAACTCTGTCGGTAAAACACATATACCGGTGGACACAAATTCTACGTACCATCTCACCAGAAACTGAAACTCAGACTGTATCATCATCAGATCACCATCAAAATGCCTTAAGATCTGCATAGGCATAGGATCAACCCAGGAGAAATGTGAAGCATGTACCAGAGTACACACTCAACACTCTGACTTCTCTTCTTTATTAATTTTCTCAAAAGCACTTGGAAACTCATCAAACCAACATATATGCAACACCATAGAGATAGCTCCACATCTCAACAACATCTCAACCATACATGTACAATCTACAACATACTGAATAGTGTTGACATCAATGAAAACATTAATGACAACACCACCAGGCGAGCTCATACTTGCAACAAATTCATCTAGGAACTTTGGATACTTTATCCCAATGCAAAAAAAAATATCACATGTTTATAGGAAGGCTAATGATGTGGCCAATTACATGGCTAACTAGGCTATCAATTTGTGTTGCTAGGAGATGGTATTGGACATGTCAACCATTAAGGATAATGACCTCATGATGTCATGATATGGCAAGTGTGTCACACTAATGATAATAATTAACACACAATATTAAGGTTGATATGTCTAAAGAGGAAACTAAAAGTGCTCAAAACTACAAAGATGCCATGTAATAATTGCAACTTCCTTACAAAACATTGTGTTGATGGCCTTTCCTCTCATTATCATGTTAGTTCCCCAAAAATGGATAATATGATCTACCTTATTGCAAGGAAGAGACAAATGACATTCATGGGTGACATTATAGAGGCTAGGATAAAGATAATTTTATATTATAGGATTTTATGGTGTTGTACACCATTAAAATGGTTTTGGGTGAAATGTATGTTAGCTCCTCATACCACTACCACATGAATACTGAGGTGGATTTGACGTTCCTGGTGGTTCTATTGGATTGTGGAGAAGATAAAGAATGTGTCAAGGCCTTAGTGCAAAAATTGGTGAGGGAAAGCTAGTGCAGGGGTCTGAAGAAATACTTAGACATTATTATTCTGATCATTGGTCTACAACTAGACAATGTAGTTTGACCTCAAATAATACATGAATATAATAGGCCTTGGATCCCATTTATCTTCCAAGTGACTAGGATAGATGTTTGCATGGTGGGATAAGGCTAAATGGGGTATTGGTTTCCTCAAGGCGATTACGAGCATCAATGGAGTGGATGAAGTTGATTGGTCCTTTTCTTGGGACTATGACTCTGAGGAGGTTGGAGCGATGGAAAATTATAAATAGGGCTCAATGAGGACAATTTACAAAATTCTTCCTAGTCTCTAGAATTTTTAATATTATCATATATGCATATAGGACCATTTTGTTAATGTCCTACACAAAAGGATAACACATTTGTATGCATACAAGGCTTTTTTTGTTTATAGCCCATTTTGTCTATAACTTTCATAGTGTAACATGAACATTTGTATATAAGGCTCCTATGTAGAAAAATAAAGGAAGCACCCTCCTAGTAAACAAGCTCTTACACCTTGTTGCTAGGGACATATGTAAATTTCTTTCATTTTAATATAATTGGGCGTGGCCCCATAGTGCCACTTTTATTGATAAAAAAAATATTAAATATGTATCTAAGTTCAACCATAGAAATAACGAATTTCATATGAAGAACTTAGCGATTTAGGCCCTATTAACTATGACATACTCATAGGGGAATCTATGTAATATAATACATTTTCCCATGCACACACTAATGCGTAGGCATCATAGTTCTAGCTAGAAAAATTCTAAGTGTACATTGTACCCCTAGTTAGATGCACACTATGTACACCTTGTATCAATTTATTCACATAGCCCACAAAACCACCTTCTTTCTTGAGTGATCCTCCATGTAATTTTTAATTTTCTTAATTTATATAATATTTTAAGGGGTGGTTCCAAACCATTACACCCTCTCATAAAGAATTAATTTAATTTTCTTTAACCTTATTTTTTCTTATTAGGATTCAATTTTTCATGTAATAATCAATTATTTCAACCTTTTCCAAAGGTAATTACATAAGAATTTATTTATCTCCCTTTTAAATCTAGGGTAATTACATATAACTTTTGTTATATCTTTTTTCAAAGGGTCAAATACCATTAAATTTTATCCCCATTTTAATTCCAAAGGGTTATTTGTATGGGAAAATAATGTTTTTTATTTTGAGAAAAAAATTCATAACTTTATGTCCTTGTAAATTATTATTTTTACTCTCTATCACAACACACATCTATATCACAACTCACGAACCATATATAGTCAATAAATGAAGATATTGACTATGAATATATTTATTTTTTCCCATGTAAAATTGTTTTGATTAGAGGTAAAAAATGGGTTTTGAAGGGGCCCAGAATCCTTTACAAAAAGGAACAACTGAATAAAAAAGGAAACAACATTAAACTACCATCAGCCCAAAGTCAGCAAACCACCAACCAAAAAGCAGCCAAAAACTGGAAAACACCACTACATATTGTTTAGAATTTCAACAGCTTCCATCTCACTAGCAGCAACCTTCTGTCCCTTAACCCCAATATCAAAAACCTCAATACCCAAGGCCCCAACCTAATTTTTTAGTCTATTTCTAGTCCTAACCCCAGGCCCACCAATTTTTACCTCACAACTCAAAACAAAACCTTTAGCAACACCCTTAGTAGCAACATAATCCTCCCCGGTCAGCTTACCCTCAACAGCCATAACATCAACAGACAAAATTTCCTTTCTCTTATTAGGGGAGAAAGGCATCGCAGAGTCCGACCTAGTCAAGACTTTAGGAGCTTCTCCACTCTTCATAACCACATTCCAAATTTTGTCTATTTTCTCCTCAAGGGATAACATTCTTGCCTCCATACTCTGTTTCAGATTGACTATTTCTTCCGCCACAGTATTAGCAATAGTATTGAGACTAGCCATTAAATTATCAATTTGGATTTGGATCAAAGGGTCCTCTGACCTTGCAAGAAATGCTTCCTAATACAAACATTAGTCCTATTGATCTCATGAAGAACCATTTAAGCAGGTTTAAAAATAACATTGGTGTCATGGGCAGACCAACACATTAGAAAGATCCTCCCTATCAAAATTTTCAATGTGATTTCCCACAACAACATCCTCTTCAAAATAACTCTCATGGACCTTATCATCAGAAGCATCCTTACCTTTACCAGTAGTGATAGGAGACTTCATCCTATGAATGGAATTGGCAATTTGCTCCGCAGCAGCCATCCTCTTCTGAATCCTCTCTGCATCTGCTTTCTTAGCTCCCATAGCTTGTTCACCACCCACAACTCTAACCTTCTTCTTAGGAAACCCAATGATAGCACTCAGAACATCCTCACCATGGAAGCCACCAACCACAAAGAAAGGGACATTGACACCACTAAATAATAGGGAAATGACACCCATTTTTGTGTGCCTAAAATGGTTAAGCAATGGAAAATGGTAATTGTTAATGGTCGTATACCTTCCTTCCAGGGTTACATACCTCATGATTTCTTCAACAACATCCTGCCAGAGAGCCTTCAAGGAATTCCTTAGATACCCACCACTCTTCGCAGGCTTCAAGTCATCACTCTCATTCTTCTTAAAGAAAAGAGACATCGCGACCAGTGATTCTTTCTTATCCATGTACACCTTCATACCCTTAATCACAAGGCTAGTAATCTGGGCTATGAATTCCTCATCCACCACAATTTCCCTGCCACCTAAGTCCAGGGTTCTCCCTTTCCACCCTTTCTCAACCAACTCAGTAACCTAAGTATTATTGCCATGCAGTTTCTCCATGAAGGACATACATACCATAATGAATTCGAACTCCGTGCCATATGACAACCTTTCCTCAAAATCATAACCATACCCTCCTTCCTAATGATATGACACCATGTGAGCAAGGACGTGCACACCTTAAAGAATAAATTAACATTCATTTATAACAATAGTTGTGGCCTCATAAGGGATGGGGTCATTTAAATCCCAAACCTTACTATCTCTAACACCAAAGTTAGCGAAGAAATCAGCTAACTTATTTCCCTCTCTCAAAATATGGGAAATATAAACATTATCAAAGGATTTAATAATTTCAATGGAATCCTTGATCAAGGCCTCAATTGTCCAAGATGAAGGGGATAAATTCTTCAAATTATTAATAATGTTCAAAGAATCACCTTCCAACCAAATATTCCTATACCCTCTTCTCTGAGCCAGAACAAGACTATGATAGGCAGCCGCCGCCTCTGCAAAGTTCCCATGTAAAATTGTTAACATTACAAGTTTATTGTATTTATCAAATTTCTAAAAAAATCTCTCTATGTAATTTGAAATAAATTCAACAAGAATACATTGATAATCAATAAAATAATTAGAACAACAAATCTAATTTTAAGGAAACTTGCATATAATGTATCTTTCACAAATATGGAGATAATGTAATTTTATATATTAAATCTATAATATTTTAACTTTCTCTATTTTATTTTTCATGTTCCCCTATCTTTAGTATATATATTTTTTATTTTTTTCAACATAAAGTTTATAAAATTACTATCCTATGATTACATAGCACTTAGTGAATGATATGCATATCCCATACTACGTGGTCACTTGTTGACTATCACATAATCTACATATTTGAAATATATTCCAAGATGATAATCATATATTTTGTACTACACGACTATCCTATCTTCATTTACTAAATATACATGTCATATAGTTACTCAAACAAGGATTCAAATGTAAATAAAATTTATTTATACCAATTAGCATATTTACAAAACCTAAAATTGACAGTGATAATTCCAATGTATATCACCTTATCATAGAATCACTAGAAATTAATTATATGATTTAAAATTCCAAGAATCTCAATCCTATACAACACTTCAAAAATACATTACAAATTATTGGGTTGGTCAAGTCCAATAAAATGTACAGTAAAATAGGATGACAAAAAAATCTCAAAAAATATTGTAAGCAACAATACAATAATAACAAACTATTACCAATGGAAAAACACTTCATAAAGAAATATTAGGGCTTATCTATCATTTTTGAAAATTAACTAGATTAATTAAATTTTAATTGAATAACTTAGTGATGAAGATTTGTTCAATTAAATTTATTGAACAACATCCTTAAATTTATCTATAACAAGTCTATATTAATATCTAATTCTTGAATTTATCTATAACAAGTCTATATTAATATCTAATTCTTGATGAACTTTGATAACTAGAAAAATTTAAAAGTTATCTATCCCTTATAAAATTTGGCATATTCTCATGTTTGATTCTAATAGAATCCATTTGGTTTCACCATATCATAAAAATATGATCTCATTCCAACAAACTAAAAATATATGCCATATTTTTTAAAGTTTAATATATGAAAATGATATTGGGACCTATGGGTTATATGTTCACAATGTAACCCATATTTATCTAGAAAATATAGATGTTAGATTTGTATACAATAAGTATAATATTATTATCTTATCCAACCAATTATGATAGATTTTATAGAAAAATGCAAAAATCTTCCATCATTATAGATTTTATTCTAGTCACAATGTTCCATCTATTCTAAATAATTTTATTGGGTAATTATGAGGTCTCATTTTAAAAGGCGATAGCCACATTCAATTATATATTGCTATTTTTATTAAGTACAATCTATTTTTTTACAAAATGTATGTTAGTCAAAATATCTATTTTATTTTTAAAATATAATTATAACAATAAGTATCTATTAATACATATTTTATTCTATATATTTATCACTTAATATGTATATCTTATTTGTAAACATTATTAAGAAGACATATAGAAAATCAACTAATTTAATTATTTTTTATATAATTATTAATGTAAAATTATATTACTTTTAATACTACCTATCATTTCTAATTCCTTTCTTAACTATTATTTGTAGTAAAAAAAAATATTACTTTATGATTATGACAATACTCTTGTATTCTCGTTTCACACTAATGGCTTCATATAAAAATAGACAAGATAACTATGTTGAATTTCAAAATGGTTTTCATTAAATCCAAATTTTAATATTCACATACCTAAAAAAAATAAACATCAACATTTTAGGTTGTAAAGGGATGACTCAAGCAAATAAAATAATAAGATGAGGTTAATTTATTATTTTAATTCAGTGTATTTTTATTTCTTATTAATTTATGGATATTTTTTTTAATCAATATTGAGAAAGATCTTGGTAAAAAAATTCCGCTAAGAAATTTATTGTAAGGGAGTTTTATAAAAGAGAAATTGGTTATATTTCATCAAAGTTTCAAACCTCCTATTTAAATATACACAAACAAATTCCTAAACAAGTTACACATATACAAATGTGTTTCAATTAATCATACACCACTTTTATTTAAATTTAACTATTCAAAATTTGTTTCAATTATAAAAATCACTCTCCTTTTGTAAAAGATTAAATGTCTCTATGTCATGAATATGTCAATATTTACCTAAAACTTAATCAATAACTACATTTAATTTTATCCTAAATTTTATAATACCCCAAAAATATATAAGTTAATTTTTGAAACACCACTTTAGACCATAATGATTAAATTTTGATTACTATCAATTAACACACAAAATAAAAACTAATTATACTCCACTTTAATCTACTAAAAAGGGTAAAAATTTATTCAATCAAAGAAATATCCAAAATACATCCACAATAAAACAAGAAGCCAAAGGCATTAAAGCATGTCTAGCCACCAGGAACCCAAGGATACCAAGCCAACCAACCAACACTCCAGAATCCCATCAAGGACCATACATATCCTCCTAAATCAAACGTTGTAGCTTATGAGCACATTCATTAGGAAGTTGCTCCCACTCATCTACCATCCAATCGTCCCTAAACTCAGAGGCCCATTTAGAGAGATAATCAACCACATTGTTTCATTGCCTAGGAATGCGAATAAAGGACACCATATCAAGCATGCTACATAATTGATGCATCTGTCACACAGTAGAGGATAGTTGCCAGTTCAAACCATCACTATTCTACCTATTTAACAATTTAATCATGATTTGTGAATCAAAATCACAAATGATCTTGCGCCAACCAAGGGTACAAGCCATTTCTAGAGCAACACGGACAACCTGAGCCTCCATGAGGTTATTAGTTTGGATACCATGATACTTGGAGAAAAAGAAGAGGACAATACCAGTACTATCCCTTCCCAAACCACCCACACCAACGCAGCTAGAATTTCCCCTAGAAGATCCATCAATATTAATTTTCAAAGTTCCAGCAGGAGGTGGAGACCATTTACCTTCTCTAAAATTTTCTTTTGGGTTGTCTTTTTTAAATGGTGCTAGCCTTCATCGAGCTGAGACCATTCAGACCCAGGCTCAGAAACATCTTAGCCTCCTCAACATTTAGAGGAGCACCAACATCAAATTTAGTTGAAATAGTCTTCTTAAGCATACCAAGAATGTGTTGCCAAACTTGGGCTAGCACCAACTTTTTATCTTGAAAAATTCTACAATTCCGCTCCAGCCAAACCTACTAAAGAATACATGAAGGCCCTACAGTCCATGCAATCTGAAGAGGGAAAGAAAAGGAAGAAGGTCTCCCCAAAGACCTCTAAAACTCAGAGAGGGAAAGGGCACACACATATGGGTGCCTCCATACAACCCACCATAAATACCAAATAAGTTTGGAAAAAGAGCATTAGAAGAAAAGATGTGAGGACTCCTCAATACTCCCACATAGAAAACAAATAGACGGCCCCTGAAAGCCCCTCTTCACAAGATTGTCCCAAGTAAGACATTTTCCATGAGCCACTAACCAAAGGAGCAAGTTACATTTGGGCCACACAAACTTGTTCCAAACATATTTCCACCAAGGGACTTCAACCTCCCCATACATCCTTCTATCTAGGACACAGTACCCAACAACCATCGAGAAAACCCCTTTAGGATTCAGAGTCCAAGCCAAGACATCCCCCTACTGTAAAGAGGAGGAAGCTCTCTCTGCCAAAATCTTACCCAACTCAGCACACTCCTCAGCCGAATCCCCAAGAGGCCAAAGATGCCATCCTTTCCATCCGAGCATGTCCACCTGACCCAACCAATCCAAAACTTTGAAATCACTAACTTTTGACCAACCAACATCTAAAAAATGTGAGCCCAAATTCCATAAATGAGGATGAGAGGAGAATAATGAGGGGTATCCATCCTAAGAATCAAGCCAAAAAAAGCATCCTCCTCCTTATGACATATTCAAAAAAGGATTTGTTTTATCAAGCTATCTCCTCGTCAAAGAGTATCCCATATCATAGACCGCTTACCCCCCAGAGGGTAGAGAGGAATGTCCTTTGCCGTAACACCTCTCAAATATTTGACACTAAGGATTTTAGCCCAGATTTGATCTTGATTAACACACCAATGCTAGTAGAGATTGGCTACCATATACTCCACTTTAATCTAATGGCACACACCTTCCTTATATTAATGTCTCTCTAATAGATATTCATAATGCACAAACAATATTATATTAATTCTTATGATATAAAAAATATAGAACATAGATAATAAATGCATATTTTATATTATTGTTGAAAGTATTAATCTCGTGCCCACGAGATGGTATAATACTTTAGAATGAGGGTTGATGCAAGAAGTTGGGTACACAAAAAGCTCTAAAAGTGGAAGTGTTTTTGCTGTTTTTCATAATTTTTCACACTTGGACTGAAAATTTGAGGCACTTACACAATGAATCTTAAAAAAATTCATTAATACTTATGAGGGAATTTTCAATTTTTCAATCTAGTAGTTTCAAATATGTAAATTATTCAAATACCAGTTATAGAAATTAAATTTTGATAGGGATCTATAAAACCACTTTTGAAAAGTCCCTGTTTTTTAACCATACCAAGCACGTGTACAAACACCACTTTTTGACCCAAATAAAAGTATTTTGCTAATTCATTTTGGGAAAAGAGAGCTAACAACATGAAGATTGATGAGGAATTTTTTTGTAATTTTGTTTTGAATATATTTTTTTAATTGAATTTTTATTAGCCTTAATTGTTTTTTTTAAATCAACGTGTACAAACAACATAATTGGACCTAAACTAAGAAAAAATTGAATCTTTTTTATTATTGTAGAAATTGTTTGAAGTTTGATATAATTTTACAAACTGGCAAGGCATTTTATTAAAAACAAAAAAGTCGATATTTCAAGTTTAAGGGACTTGGTTGCTTAGAAATTAATTAAAAAATAGAAAACATAATCCGATCTTAATAAAAATTCTATATTTGGAAAGTAGACATCATGTTCTCTAATGGGTTTTAATTTTATAGATTGATTCAAAAAAAAAGTGCATCAGCCATATTGCGAAAGTTGGACATTCTTTTTCAATCTGCCTTAGTTTTTTAGTTGCAGGTCAAAAGCTAAGGCTCAGATTTCTAAGCCTTTCCCAAGCCTAAAACCAAGGCTGCATGTGGGTTGGGAATTCAATTTTTAAATAATGCATTTTACGTTACTAAAACATTACCGCTATTTAAATGAAAACACGTCGATGTTTCGCCAATACACTCTACGTGTTATCTAATTACTTGTTGGATAAAGAGTAACACGCTGTCGCGTTATGTAACGTACTCGTTCTAGGAAACGAAGCACCCATATGTGTTTCCTGCTGCGTGCGTTCGATATAACCGTTTTCCCTAATTTGGTAATATTGATAAAACAGTTTTTTCTACAACATTCCTTTTCTCTGATGCCGAGCCGCTTACCATTTTACCGATTTTTATTGCAAATTTGTCTTGTGTAGGGCATATGATTCTATTCAAATAGTTGGAAGAGACAAAGTGTAGGTTGAATTTTCTGAAGTGGAATAAAGTACAAGAATTTTTTACAAGAAGATTTGGAAAAAGAGAATTTTTGGATGCATTCATGATGTTTTTGTACTTCATAGTTTAAAGAAAAAAGGATCTTCATACTACATAGTTTTATTTGAATATTTGAAGGAGATAGCAATTTAAAAATAGGTTGTATTTGAATCATTTTTTTTGTCATCAAAGAGGGTTTGGTAACCATGGGTGATAAGAGTTTAAGACAAAGAAAAAGATGTAGAAAGTTAATGACACCTGAAGAAATTCAAGCAAATAGAGATATGGAGGCAAAAAAAACAAAGGGATAGAAGAGAAAGGATTCGTCAAATGAAAAATTTGCAAGCATCTAGTTCCAAGAATGTTGAAGAGGAAGCCATGAATTATGAAATGAATGTAGATGATGCAAATGTGGAGATGGTGAATATGGAAGAAAATGCAATTATGGAGACAAACCCAACTATGCCTTCAACTTCAACTTTGAATGATGTGGAAATAGTACCTATGCAAACAACTTCGGGCATGTATTCAAATCCACCTCCCAATGATATGGAAAATGCACCTATTCATACAATCCATCTAGGTATGTGTTCAAACCCAAGTTTTGATAATATTGATATTGCTTGTTTAGATGAAGCTGGATACACCATTAATGATATCAATAATTCTAGGGTTGAAACAATGCAAAAATAAAAAAATGATGAAATTATATCTTATGAGAATGCAAATGGGAATGAAATCCCTCATACTAATGAAAATGTGAATGAAATCCCTTTTACATTTGAAAATTATGAAAATGAAACCCCTTGTGTGAATGAACGAAATGTTTTTATGGTGAAGATATGTGCTAAGATAAACCTGCATTGGTAAAGTTCTTGGAACAAATTAGAAATTATGGAAATATAATATATAAAAAAAGGTACATATAGAAATTAGGATTCGATGTCAACTCATGGTGCAATTGATGATAATGGCCGAAAATGAGAATAGTGATGAAAAAATTAGGTGTTTTTGTAAAACCAAAAAAGAAAGATGATTTAGTAGAACAAGTCACATCTAGTGTTACTAATGCTATTGATTTTATAGGTAAGAAAATTCGATCAAAAGATAAGAATGCGGCTCGTCTTGCAATAACAACTGCTCTAGTTGATAAAGCGACTTCAAATAAAAGAAAGTTAAGTAAGATTGGTAAATGTATAAAAGTAAATCCTAAAACTTTGATAAGCACTACTAAGAGAAGAGAAAGTATTGAAAAGGATCCAATTAATCAATGTTGGAGTTTTAGTGGTAGACTCCCAAGATCAGACATGAAATTAACTAATGAAATTAAATCTTTAATCAATAAATTTTGGCATGATAATACAAGAGTATCACCTAACATTAGAGATGTCTTAAAATTAAGGGTGGGTTCCAAAATTTGTGAACCTCATCCAAAGCATCTCTTAGATATGACTCAAACTGAATTATATAAAAAAATTAGATGCTTCAATCTTACCATTGAATATTAATATAAGTCAAAGATCATTTGAAAAGTGTAAACCTTGGTATGTTAGAATTAATAAGCAGCGAATCTCTTGTTGTTGTAACACCCATGTACAATTTTGTTATTATTATGATAGTTTTCGATATATACGATGCACTTTGCATGCTAACCAAATTATAAAGGACATTTGTGGTATTCATATGCCACTTGAAAGAATCAAAGATTTTATTGCATGTTTGTTTTGTGAATCACAGTATTATAATTCAGTGCAAGTAGCTATATTTGTTCACATTGCTTATAAACATGTAGATGATAGCACAAAAGATTTTTTATTTTTTTTGAGAGAGTGTCATTTTTATGTAAGTGATAATCAATTACATTCATCTAAGTTTGTTCAATATTGTTTTGATATATTTAATAAAATTTTAAAAGAGAGAGGAATTCAAATGCTAGAACATCCATGAAGTGGAATAATTACATGGGTCAATTCAAAATGCTAGAATGTGTTATTGGTTATGTAGAATTCATAAAGAAAATAATAACCAACACATATGGAGTTTTTTTTAAGTTGGTCATGGTAAGGGAGAAGATGATGGAGTAGGTGCATGTGTGAAAAGAGCTCTTGCTAGAGAAAAACTAAGATTTGAGGATGCTATGAAATTTAGAGATGTGTGTGCAATTGTAGATTGGTGCAATACCAAATTATCTAAGAACAAGTGATGGCTTCGATAATTCATGGCTGCTTTGGTTAGTTGAAGAAAATGATATTTTTTCGACAAGATTGTGAAACAATTAATGGATCCGCAAAATGGTATTCGTCTAAGAGTTCAAATGAAAATACATGGACAATATGGACAAGGGAGTTGGCATGCTTTTGTCAAATTTTTATTGTAGGTGATTGGGAGGCATGTGAAAATACGGAATGGGTCAAACAATGACAACAAAGAGCCTTAACGCCTACATCGACACATGTTCAACATAGAACAACAATTGAAGATAATCAAGGGTTCACATCAGATGATTATGATCGTGTTTTGGATCTTGTACAAGAGGTACATTATTTATTGAGTTGAATTTATATGTATGCATGTTGAATATATTTAGATTGAACATAAGTCACTCTTTATTGAATTTTTTATTTATTTTTGCAGGACATGTGTATGCTATTGTTGCACCTCAAGGGAATGAAGAGCAGACAGAGTACTGGTTGGCTAGATGTGTTGAGAGAAAACATAAGTTGGTACATACTAGAGTGGATGATGAAAACTTTGAGTATCCAACTGGTTCAGTGGTTGTTGTTGGCACCTGGCTTCGAAAATATTTGATGAGAAAGAATGGCTTGCCTGCATTTGAAGATTATGAAAGACACAAGAAGATTATGCATTATTCACATTTGATTTTGGCAACCAATATAAAACTAGTTAGATATCAAGGGAGACCTGCTAATAAAGTTTTATGGACAATTTCAATGGATGATCACGAGACAATCATAGATGCATTAAAAAAAAGAGAGGATGCAGATGGTACAATAGAGTAAATAAATATTGGTAAGCATATCTAGTCGTATATATATTTAATTGATATATATATTTTCCTTTAGTAATTTCCAAATTAAAGTTTTATATAATTTTTTGTTTCAAGTCTCAAAATTAGTTGCTTTACAAAAGGAGGAGGATACATATATTACAATGGAATTCGAATCTAGAGACAGGTAACTATATATATAGTTCTAGATACATTTAATTGATAGTATAAATATAAAATTTAATTTAATTCATTGTCATTTTATAAAAAGTTTATAATTGATTTCATATCTCCTTAATCCATTCTCTTAAAACCCCTTAAGCCATCCTCTTATGTATCATTAATCCATCCTCTTGCATCCCCTTAAGTCTCTCTATTAATTCCCCTTAAGCAATTTCTGTGGGATAGCACAACAACATTAAACAAAATATCACTATTCTATTTCTTGTAGAGAAGACAACAAATAGTAATCTAACTCCCAAGGTCCTGGTAGTTGGTTCTCAACTGTGTTGATATTGCTCAATGGTCAATATAATTGTTATATGCAAGGGGCCTTTGCTGGTAATGAGGAACAAAACTGCATTAGATCAACTAACCTAAGTTTGGGGGTTTAAATAAAGATAAAAAGATAGATCAGAGCTTTGAAACAAAAGAACATGAACAAAACTTCTTAATATCTAGACATGCATATCAATAATGAGTGTTTCTTCACCTAATAAAAACCACAACATGATGCAATCCATAGAATATTCTACACCACTACATACATTCATAGTGCTAATTCACAATCATAATCATTCACTAAACTTTTACTTCAAAACTTAAAATAGATCATTCACTCATAATTAAAACACGGATCAAATACATATAACAACAATTTCATTCATAGATAATTCAATGAGATAATTTTGAATATGGTTTCCTCTATTGATTCTCATCAAATAGAAATCATTTAGGCACAAAAAATCACTGGCATACAGATTGATTATGATTCATTAATCTTATCAAAGAGGTCCAAACTTAACATGTAAAATGTATAAAACTGTAAAAAAATGTAACCAAGTTCAATTGAAATTTCCAAAGTATCTTGCTAACAACTATGAAATCTTAAGACTATGATTCCTGTTGATATCATCAGGTGGATAATCTTCCTTCAATGAGCTGACCTTTACAAAATAGAACTCAAAAGTACATATAGAGATGCTATTCACAAGTTTCTCTCAATCAAAACTCAGATCCTAAAATTAAGGAATCGAGACTACATGAAGAACTGGACTACTGATCTTCAGTTACATCAAGGCTTGACTGCTTTACTATCCAAGAAAGAAGATGGAACTGGGGAATGAGAACTGGAGTCCAACTTGTGTCAAAATCCTTCAAAATAGGAGAAGAGAGGATGTGGTGTCAAAAAGGAGAATGTTATGCTGCTAGCTCACTCCTGCATTGCTTGGTCCATGATATACTCATCATACCTAGAGAAAACTTGTTGAAGGATATCTAAATCAGGCCCATCTAACCAACTTTCCTCAAATTTGATCCTCTTTAATTCGGTTGAGGCAAATTCATGCCTATCCTTTAATTTAATTAGTTCCTTTCTGGCAGTTTTTACTTCCTCCCTGATGTCCATAAATCTATCCAACAACAAATCTTCTTCATCATCTCCTTTTTGCATTACTTCTTCCAATCTACTACTCCACTTCTCCCTAAACTTTTCCAAAGGAATACTTTCTTTGAATAGGATATCCACGTTGGCTAGAATGGAAACTACTGCCTCCAATTCATCAATCTGCCCGTTCAAGTCCCTGCATGCTTCTTGAACCTCATTCTTATGCTGATGGATGAACTTGGATTTGAATCCTATTATGTTTATAGTCTTCTCAATAAAATCTACATTGTCTTCTTCAAGAATTGACTACTCCAGGAGCGTTGACTTGGGCACTTTGTTGATGTCTTTAAGCTTCTTAATATATTCCTTTTACTCTTCATCCTACTTTTCTAGATCTTCAGCATGTTGATTCATGTCTCCTACTAACTCAAGTGTTGTTTCATGAACCTTGAAACTATCAATTATCACTTCAACAATCTCCTGATTAAGTCTATCAATCCATCTTTCTAGCATCCCCACCTTACTCCTCATTTGTACCAAGTTATCAGCTTCCTTCTTTGTCAGTAAGATTGGGGATTTGGGAGCAACAACTTGTTGAGAAATTGCAGTGGAAACATCTTTTAGAAACTTGTTTAGTTGATCCAATTGGGATTTTAGCTCATCTTTCTTCTGCTTGTCTTTAATCATTCTAGATTTGGTGGAAGAAGCTACAATATCAATTAAATTCATTTGTTGGTTTCTTGTAGGTCTCCCCAAATTCACAATACCCAATTGGTAATTAGTCATTTTCATATCATCCCTATTCTTATCCACCACTGGAATTGTACAATCAACAATGATTTCCCCTGTATTAGTGAGCTTGGTGGAGTGAAGAACTCAAGCCTTCTTTTTGGGTCTTTCCTTCTCAATCTCCTTCATCATCTCATCCCAATTGAGAGGTTGTGGTTGCACTATATTTTTCTTTTCTAAGTCAAGCTTCAACCATGTAGGAGCAGTAGGAGTAATGACTATCTATGCTGAAGAAGAAGCAATAGTGGCAGAAGATAAAGGTTACAATATTGTTTTCTTGGGCTTAGAGTCAACCTCTTGCACATTTTGTTGTTCTCTTTGTGCCTCTTCTTGTGCAAGTTTCTCTGCCTCCTCCTTATCTTTTTTCTCTCACAATATTTTGGCTTCCAACTCTTGCTACAAACGTTCTTCTTCCAAATTATTTTCCTCTAGCATTTGGTCCCTCTACCTTTTCAATTCCTCAACATAGTCCCATGCTTCCTTGGACTTCTTCTCATGTAGAGAAAGTTCTGCAACCTCCCTCTCTCTCTGCAGGAATTCTTGCTCTTCTTTCCTTCTATGGGCCTCTTCCACAACCTTGAATCTAGCCTCAAGGGCTTCTTTTTCTCTTCTTTGAGGACCCTTGTCCTCCTCAAGGTCATGAATTTTCTATTGCAAAGCCAATTTATCTCTTTCTTCTTTCATCTTGAGCTCTTGCTCCTTTTGTTGTTGCTGCCCCACCAATTCATCAGCCTTGAATTTAGCTTCCAATTATTTTTGATTGGCTCATGCATCATATTGTGCCTTAGCATCAATCACCTGTTGCTTAGCTAGTGCCTCAACTTGTTCCTTGACATCTGCTTCCCTCTTGGCTTCCTCAAAAAACTTCCATTGATCTTCTTCAGTTAAAATATGTTCAATACCTACATCCTCAGTCTCATCCAGAGATGCGACAACATGATTTTCTTTGTCAGATGGGGTAGCTTCAGAATCTGTATCAACATCATGAATTTCTATTCAGGCTCCTCCTTCAATAACTCAGCTTCCTTATGGAGGGTTCCTATGGGAATCTCCTCACTTGGTTGCTCTATAACAAGAGGTTGAGTGGATGCTTCTGCTACAACAAATGTTGAAGCAGCCAGTTCTACTGTAATCTCTTCCCCATGTGTCTCACGAGGGTCTTGAGCAGGAATTTCAATTTCCTCTTCAACATTAGGAGGGAAGAACTCTAGGGGATCCTTAGGATCCATTCTTCTCTTAGTCCTCTTATACCCTTGAGTGGTACCTACAACCTTTCTTTTCTTGGAAGTCTAAGCCTCTGGCTCCTTAATCCTCATGACAACCCACTGAATGCTCCTATCCAAAATTGGTCTTGCAATCTATTTTTTTCAATATATTCTTCCACATTCTAGTTCACTGGATCAAGATCCTTGGTACCTACATTGTCTACCTCGTATTGGGGATCCAAAGTTACCCTATCATCTGATAATGTCTCAGGGATGTCTTCTTTTATCCCATACTCATCCATGAGTGGGATGGGTAGTCTTTCATAATTTCTCCTCTTGAGATCATATTTATCTTGCAAATCCATCCAAAAGTCCTCCAACAGATTGAAGTGTTTGTCAAATATTGTGGGTAGCAAACCCTGCATCCTATGTTTAGGATCAAAATTCTTCCTGGAAGTACACAAACCCAACTCATCTAAATCAATTCATCACAAACTACCTTAGCTGCCACAAGGTGTGGACAAATTTATTCACCCAACTTCATGGGGAACTTATGGCAGCCAGTCTTGTGTTTATTACCAAACTTTACATTGACTGCTAGAGCTTGATAAATGAATTCCATTAAAATAATTTTATTGCTGCGACACCTAGGGAGTAAATGAGGGTGGCCATCAAAACATCCCAACTTGAAGTAAGTAAATCTAGGGTATTGAATAAACCAGTGTCCCCATTCATTGATGAAGGTCATGGCTTCTCTACTTAATCTATAACCAACATCTCCTGTTAGCCGGTTAATGATGACATATAGAAATGCATCATTAACCCTTCTGTAGTGTGCCTCTGAGGTTTGCAAGGTAAGTTGATCATAGTGATCCCATACATTCTTTTGTCGTTGAGCATCCACCAATATACCTACTGCATTGAGTCTGGGAAAGATCCCCCTTTTGGCAGCTGCATAGATTACATAAGAGGTCATGAAGAAAATCTTGGTTACTCTCACTCTAAGCATCTGATTGTGTATACAATCTAAGACAATCATAGGCCAATCAAATTGTTTTCTTCCATCAAGGATAGTCTAGATAAATGGAAACATCCATTCCTTGAAGGGAAAGAAAGAAAACAGAATGGGAAAATAGAAAAAGACAAAAAAAGAAAAGAAAAAGAAAACAAGAAATGAGTGAAGACTCATAGAAAAAGATTCTACAAATGCGTTGAAACACCATGAACAAGGAAATGAGAAAGAAACGATAAAGTAGAATGAGAAAAGAAGGGAAAAGAAACCCTACCTCGAAACGCTCACAAGGAAAGATCGAAACTTGATGAAGATTCACTCACCGAAACGCCCCCGCAATCAAATCGCCTCTGATGAAGTTCTCCTAGCTCTAGTTCACTTAAACAACTTAGATAACCAAGATAATGAGACAGTTAAACACAATTAATATTTTAAAAACATTTCGCACATGCGATGAGGCTGCAATTAATGTCATAAATGCAGTAAGCTGGAGGAAGAGCAATCAACACCAATGAACCGTTAACTCAAGTGAACACCAAAAGCAAGGTAGATGCGGACCCAGATCTGGAACAGAACAAGAAATTTTTTAACAAGCCTCTTATCAAACTCTGAACTAGGCTCTGGTCCTACAAAAAAGACAAACAACAAAAGGAAATGGGGGCAGAATCGGGACCAAAACCAGAAGTGGAACTTTTACAAAGTTCCAAGTTCGGTTTTGATTCTGGTTCCACTCCTGACAAAGGAACAAGAAATGAAACAAGGACAACAAACATG
>VDFB02350196.1:0-25599 GCA_007258455.2 Sequoia sempervirens
TATTTAATTTCGAAGGAAAAATGAAAAATTAATAATTAAATAAATATGAATTTATTTAATTATAGAGAGAAAGGAACGTTAGCGACATAATTTAATAAATATTAATTTATTTAATTAATCAAAGGAAGAATAAAGAAGGAGAATCAATTAATTAAATAATTAAAATTATTTAATTATGCAAGGAAGAAGGAGAATCAATGTGAAAAATGGCGTTCGCAGGCCCAAGCCATTTTTCAGTGTCTACATTTTGCCCCTCATTGATATAGTGTGAAGTCATTTGAACATTATATCAAAGAATAACCAAGAAAATTTAGCTCAAAATATGCCCTAGTGTGCCTCGGTGAGGACAGGATAGACCTATGCCCCCTCAAAATTTTTTTCAAATTTTGACAGTCTCAAAAAATATGAGAAATTATTTCAATAAGCAAATTTGATGATGGATAATGTACTTACAGCAAAAGGTTTCAGTTTTTGGACCTCCAGGATGTTCGCAATAGGGTTTGAACTCAACATTTGATGCACCCAATTAAAAAGGAGGGTAAAAATCCCACCTTAAGGGGGTGTTGGAAAATGGTCAGCGCTCCCCTCGGGATTCGTGACATGGACTAACCGCCTCTTGTGGATTTGTTAACTCTGACAGTTCTATCAAGCATTATTAACAGGTCGATCTTTTGGTGCAACAATAACTGTGTGTTGGAATCAAGGAACACTAAGAGGGGGGGTGAATCAGTGTTCTGCAATATTTAACTTTATTAACCTGATCTTCAAACCACTTATAGCATTGAACCAAAAGAAAGATGCAAGAACACAAAGAAATCAACCACAACACCATAACACAAGGATTTTTATGTGGAAACCCTATTAGGGGAAAAACCATGGTGGAAGGCCAATCCACAATATGAGTATACTAAAAAATAAGTGTTTACAAAAGGAATGCACATGCATTCAGGTGCACCGCCTAGAGCTCACTGCTCAGATACAAAATGAAGACTCACTTTCTTACAAAAGGATTTGGATTACATCCAAATATTTGCACTGAGAGAGTAGCATCTACAAATTCCAGATTATAGTTCTGGTTAGGCTCATTAGTCACATTCTTGACCTTCTGTCTGATTTTGCTCTTCTACTCCTGAAACTCTATCTGCCTTAAAGTCAGATCACAAATCTCTGCTTTGTGCAAGTGAAACTATGCACAATCAATCTATACTCCATCTGAATTTTGCAACACACTTTGTACATACATCTAAATGATATAAATGATTGCTTATATATATTTTTGACTAAAGATTTAATTAACCATATGTTAGCTTTAATAAAACATAAAATATTTACAAACTGTCGGCTCAATCCATAGATAATTTTCAATGTGCACCAACTAAAGCCAGCTCCAACATAGTGAGGACCCAAAACAACATGCTCAAACACAAAACACTTCAAACAATTACTCCTCGAAGATCCAAAACACACTATATTCACTTAGTTGGCCTTCTTGCACTGTTAGACAAAAAATCATCAAACCAGATCTTCTAAATTTCATACCAATCAATACAATGCTCTATGATTCAAGGATAACATAGATTATACATAAAAAAAAATTCCCTAAGATCCACAACTCAAAATGATAACAAAGAATTTACATATGAATCGATATACACAACTCTATCAGATGCTTTGTTCTAGCTTGACAGTTTAGCACATAACATCAATCTAACTTCTAGTATAAGCAACTACAGAAGTGTGGATCAGATAATTGACTAGGGTTGCCATCAATGGCAACACCAGATGACTTGTGCAGTGTCTCTTTCCAACAATCTCCCCCTTTGGCATTGATGGCAACACTTAGTGAAAAATAACTTAGTGTTGAAACCAGTACCAACATGAATTACCTGCCAACCTTCAAAACTTCAAAACATAACTCCCCCTGATATGAATATGGAATTTTTCACTGTCCCGCACTATGCCTTTGAAATCAATGGCAAAGATGGAAAATATGCATACTAAAAATTCATACAAAATTGCTATGAACAAACTGCATATGTACAAACATGCTTCTACAACTCACATAAACTTGAATATATCTACAAAAATTGTTCTTTGACAGGATCAAACTTGTGTGCCAACTCTTTTTGAGACACTCCAAAATAGTCATGTGACCACAGAACAAATAGGATTGCATCTCTGCTGACTCAAGGTTTACCGGATCACTGACTACCATAGCATCCTGCGCTTCCTTCAATGCACTAAGCATTATCTCCATCTTAGGACCAATCAATCCTCTGAGCTCACATACCCTTTCAACAATTATTCCTTCTTCATGCTTCAAACTTTTGATTTTTTCAAGCAGGGATATGACTTGACCTTCTTGGTTACTTGCAGAAACAGTTAGAGGATCAAATGCTTGAGAGATATATGCTAATTGTTTCTCATACTCCTTCACTAAATATTCTTAGTGTCCTCAGTGAACTTAGACAAAGATAAGCATGAATTGTAAACATTTTCACCTTTAGACAAAGCACCTTGAATATTCTTTACACAGGTAGCTAATAAAGATTTGTCATTAGCAATCATACCTTTTAATCTACTGAACTTGTTTGTATCAAATTCTTTCTCAACCTTATCCACAACTGACTTCTCAAGAGACTTAAAGTGAGTACTTACAAAATTGATAAGTTTCTTCAGCTGACCGGATGGAGAATTGGATGAATCCTTCACATATGTAGGCATGATCTTATCCAAGATACCAGATGCAAGGCCTAGTAGCTCATTGTCCTCAATGTGAGATTTCAGTATCTCCTCCTTTTCCTTAGCCTAAGCAAACAATGCAACTTTGAGATTCTGAATAGGAGATAGAGTGGACAAGTTGATAGGACCTATAACCAATTTAGGGTCAAACTCCTCCTATTGTTCTTCCAAAAACTCCTTCACTACCTTAGTAGTGTCTCTTGCTTCCACAAGAATCTCCTTTGCCTCAACCTTCTTCTCTTCAGCCACACATTCTTGCTTAGCTTCAAGAATCTCAATTTCATCAACTGACACAACTTTAGGAGGTTGAGTCTCCATAGGAATTTCAGTGTCTTGCGCATCAAGAGGATTCAGAGTATCCTCAATTGTATCTTCTTTCACCTCTTCAATTTTTGGACCAGATGGAACATTTTCAATATGAGTTTCCTCATAAACAACATTATACCTATTCTTCAACAAAAAAGCCTTAAGAATTTTCTCAATATCCTTTGCAACTTCTTCATTTTTCCCAATCATCATCTTATTCACCCTTTTTTTCTCTTAAAATCCCTTTTTGCATCATTTAAGATCTTCTTCATTGCATCCATTGACATTACCGGACACAGATCAACAACTATCTGTTCTCTCATTTTCTCTTCTTCAATTTTTGCATTCAATCTCCTCATTTCCAAGACTTCATATAGACCTTTAGGCAAATGTGACATTATTTCTACGAGAGTCTTATTGAAATTATTCAAATGCTTTATTGTGGCTTCCTCAAGAATTCTTTGACCGACACTTTCAAAGATGTCATACCATTTAGAAAGTGGCCTAAGATTACCATCCTTAATCAAAGCATTTTCCACTTCCTCTACAAACATACCTGATTTGTCAATTTTCATCTTTTTCTTTACTTTCTCTTCACCTAAGGGCTTGTCCTTAGAGACTTTAGATTCTTTTGAACCCTTTTGCTTAATTTCTCTTACCTCTTCATCAGATTCAGTTTCTTCATCCTCTAAAACAACAACATAGACTCTTGAGCCTTTATCCTTCTTCCTCTTTCCTTCTCTCCCGGATGTCTTGGCTTGAGCTTTCACAGGGCTTGACTTCTTTGCAGGACCGGATAAGGATGTAAAGCTCCTTGTAGATCTAGTTCAAGTAGAGGATGCTACAAGACTAGTAGACTCAGTTCTAGTTGGCTCTCCTGCTTCAACTTGTTCACTTTTCCTCCTAGCTTCCCTCACTGCTTTAGCTGATATGCCCATGCTTTCTACAAAAACTTCAACTTTCCTTCTCACCTTCCAAACTATCATAGGCTTCTTTCATTGATCATGCACTTGTATATCTTTCTCCCCAAAGGTACCAAACCTTTCTTCTACCAGATCCCAAGGTCTACTCAATAGGTGTTGAGCATACAACTCCAAAATGTGTTCCTCAACCTCATAACCCATAGGAATTATCCACGTTATTCTAGGTTCTACAACTTCCATCAAGCACTGATCAATATCAACCATGAAGCAAAAAGTGTCCTATTTTTCCACAATAGATGTGGGAATCCTTTCCCTAGCTTGCATTTCACTTTGAAAGCTTTTGAAATAACCCCAAATAGTAGTTTTCCTAGCTTTGTTGTCACCAATTCCATACAAGATATCTTTGATTTGAACATCTATCGGTTTACCACTTTTCCAATGCACTTTTCCAACTCCCAGAACTTCATTCATGAAGTAGAAGAACAAACATAACAACAAATTACCATAATTGAAAGAGTTCTTCTTATCCTTCTTGATTTTTCCAAGATTCTCAATTAACTGGCTTCAAAGTAACTTACATAGGTCATACTTTGCATTTTCCTTGACCATCTGATATGCTGCATAGATTATTGTACCGAATACAGAGTTATCCCAGCTGGGTGATAGATTTTGTAACCAATAACCATAGAAGCAAATCTCACATCCACTTCGATGATATTATTGACTGTCATGGATCTTTTGTCAAAAAATGAATTGGTTGCATCTGTGACTATTTGGTTCTTCACAGATTTCAATGTCGACAACCCACTAGATGAATTCAAACATGTGACAATCCTTATAGCTTCCTTTGTGATATTGAAAGGCTGACTTAACCACATAAACTCGACATGCACTCGACTCAAAATGTGCTAAACCCGTTCATTTTCTTCGAACACGAGAAATTTCACCATTTGCATGAACTTCTTCTCCAATGACTTAAATTCAGTTTTTACATAGAAATCTTCCCCCACAATGTGATTTGTATACAAATTCAACAACTGGGAGCTTCCTAATTCTTCAACATTTGCATGAATGTATGCCCTAAAATCTTCGATATGCAAAACACCACATGGAACAAAAGAAAATGCACCTAACGGTTCTGTCTCAATTGATTTGAATGGGTGCCATTTGAATTTTGGATGGGGCCATCCTTAATATCAACAACCAATGGAGCTACTATTTCTAGAATTTTTAAGTTCACAAGTTGACAAATAAATACCTTTCATTAGATTAGGGTTTGATCGCAGAATTTCCTTCAAACTTCGCTTGCAGAGCTCTCCAAAACTCTTCTTCTCAAAATGAAATGTGACAAATGAAGAATAGAAATGACTTTTTATCATTCGTACACCTAACTTTTTCATCACAATAAATGCTTTTTCCCTAGGCCATCCGGATACCCTGTTTTCATAGACTGCGAAAGAAAATTCTTCTGCGGACCTTCAATTTTGCACAAATATTCTCCACAAGAGATCCCAAAACATCTGCACATCACTAATGCAATCAATGCTATCTGCCACATTTCAGTACCAACTATCGACAGGGGGTTAAAATATTTTCTTGAGAACTCCCCCTAGGCCAAAGGCCTAAAAATAATTCCCGACGGAATTACTAGAACTAGATTCTAGTGTGGAATCATTTTCTACATCAGAAGGACTCTTCTTCACCCATGTCTTCTTCATTTGATTCCTAATCTCATTTGCAGTAAATTTTCCTTTTCCCTTATCATCCTTTTGCACATTATTCCTTTGGTTTACTGGACCCTTCTTGCTTCTATAGAATCTAGCAATGTGACCGGATTTGTTGCAATTGTAGCACACCACATTTCTTTGTCCATACCACTTATTCCATTGATTTTCTCTTGATCTGCACTGGTTACCAAAATGGAAAAATCTATTGCATGCATAACATCTAACATCTCTAATGAAAAAGTTGTTTGACATATTTTTGCATTCATTTGACTTATGACCATACATATTGCAATTGAAGCACTGACCTGAGAATGATGGACCACTTTGATTCATTCTACTTCTACATTGAGTAGCCATATGACCAAATTTATTGTAAACAAAATAGTAACCATTGAACCTTTGAGCATTAGGTTGTCTTACTAGATACCTTCCAGCTTTGTTCATTTGATTTCCTTGCCTAAATCTCCTTTGTCTAGATCCAGAGCTTTCTCCTTTCTCATATCCAAGACCTCACTTGTCACCTTCAGTCCTCTAACTTTGAATCAATTCATCAAGCTTAGTTGAGCTAATCTTGAACTTCTCCTTGTATTCATTTACAATAGCAAGTTCATCTCTCAGAGTGACAATCTATCTTTCAAGCTCTTCTTCATTGTTTCTAGATTGTTCAAATTCAAGTTCTAGCTAATTGAATCCATCAGTAATTCAGTTGCATTCTTCATATTTTTCTTTTAAGGACTGAGCAAGATTCTCTTCATTCTTCTTATGTCTTGAATATCCTTAGTCATCCTCATCACAATAGATTCCATCTCATGCTTTAGGACATCATTATCTCTGGTAAGCTTTTCACATTCTTCTATCTTTTCTTTCAAGGCTTGACTTAGTTGTTCATCTTCCATGCTTTTGCTTTCTTTTTGCTTGATCTAATCACAGAGTTCCTTTCTCTTTTCCATGGAATCATTGATTTTATATTTCAATGATTGAATGAATTTCTCAGCATTCATGAGGCTTTCCTGCAATTCCCTAACTTTAGAATTGGATTGATCAAGATCATCTAGGGCCACCAAAAGTTGTTGAAGACTGCCAGAATCAATTGAATCACTTTCTCAGATCTTCCCCAAGCTTTTAAACTTCTTCCAAGGAACTAGGCTCTGATACCAATTGTTGGAATCAAGGAACACTAAGAGGGGGGGTGAATCAATGTTCTGCAATATTTAACTTTATTAACCTGATCTTCAAACCACTTATAGCATTGAACCAAAAGAAAGATGCAAGAACACAAAGAAATCAACCACAACACCATAACACAAGTATTTTTACGTGGAAACCCTGTTAGGGTAAAAACCACAGTGGAAGTCCAATCCACAATATGAGTATACTAAAAAATAAGTGTTTACAAAAGGAATGCGCATGCATTCAGGTGCACTGCCTAAAGCTCACTACTCATATACAAAATGAAGACTCACTTTCTTACAAAAGGATTTGGATTACATCCAAAGATTTGAACTGAGAAAGTAGAATCTACAAATGCTAGATTATAGTTTCAAGTAGGCTCATCAGTCGCATTCTTCACCTTCTATCTAATTCTGATCTTCTACTCCTGAAACTTTGTCTGCCTTAAAGTCGGATCACAAATCTCTACTCTACGCAAGTGAAAATGCACACAATTGATCTATACTCCTTCTGACTTTCATAACACACTTCGTACATACATCCAAATGATATAAATTATCGCTTAAATATATATCCGTGACTAAAGATTTAATTAACCATATGTTGGCTTTAATAAAACATAAAATATTTACAAACTATCAGCTCAATCCATAGATAATTTTCAATGTGCACCAACCAAAGTCGGCTCCAACATAGTGAGGACCCAAAACAACATGCTCGAGCACAAAACACTTAAAAAAATTACTCCTCGAAGATCCACAACACACTATATTCACTTAGTCGACCTTCTTGCACTGTTAGACAGAAAATAATCAAACTGGATCTTCTAACTTTCACACCAATTGATACGAGGCTCTATGATTCAAGGAAAACATATATTATACATCAAAAATCATTCCCTAAGATCCACAACTCAAAATGATATCAAAGAATTTACATATGAATTGATATACACAACTCTATCAGATGCTCTGTTCTAGCTTGACAGTTTAGCACATAACTTCGATATGACTCCAGTATAAGCAACTACAGAAGTGTGGATCAGATAACTGACTAGGGTTACCATCAATGACAACACCAAATGACTTGTGTAGTGTCTCTTGCCAACACTGTGGGCCAACAATTGGTATCAGAGCCAAAGGTGTCGGGTTCGAATCCCCTCGGCTTGTGTTGACGGTGAGATTGTTGGAAAATGGTCAACTCTCCCCTCGGGATTTGTGACATGGACTAACTACCTCTCGTGGATTCATTAATTCTAATAGTTGTATTGGGCATTAATAGGTCAATCTTTTGGTGCAATGACAACTGTGGGCCAATAGGGGGTATAAATAAATTTGGGAGGTAAAAAATGGTCAATTGTACATTTTAACTTGAGTAAATAGTGAGTTCTAAGTGTGATTTTGTTGTGGAGCGACTACTAGAATGTCGCTTGTACCACACACCTCACACCGCAGATTTAGGGTTCAAACCTACAAATGGCTAGTAGGCTCAGGAGAGGCGGTACATACACCTTTCTTTCCTCATAATTTTTTCAAATTTTGCTAGATTTTACGGCTCAAACTTGAGCAAATAGATGTAGTGCGCTCTATGTGTTGTAACTGTTGTCGTGTTCACCGCAAGTCGGGCTCATTTTTTTGCATTTGCTTGGTGCGACACATCTACAAATTGTTTTAGATTCAACCATGTGTAGTGGACTCATAACTGTTAAGCATGACGCATGTGTTTTTGTGCAACACAACTATGGATGCAAATGACGCATGTGGTGTAGTGAGCCGCATTTGAGGGTCTTTGTGACACGTGAATTTGTGTGATGCAATCACCAGTTTTTATACCACATTTGATTGAAACCTCACATGTGTGTGTTGGTTTGGTGCATTTACATATGTGACTCGCATGTGAGGATTTGTGTGACACATTTGACTACTGAGTCACATGTGTTAGACAGTATGACATGTTTGAGTGCTGAGTTGCATGTGTTAGATAGTGCGACACATTTGAGTGTTTAGGTTTTTGGTCCATTTTTGGATAAAAGTTTCTCTGTGATCGAGTTTGAATAGGATTGCTTAGAATTTTCAATTGATATAATGTGCTTGCTTGTGATCATAGGTGAGATATGATCCCATCTACACCCAAGAGATTCATCCATCTACCTTCAAACTATGAGACTGATTGACAGACGAGGAGAGGGATCACCTGCATGCCCTCAACCTATATTATGTTACTTTCATGCCTATGATTAGGGTTAATAGGGGATTGCTTACTACCTCACCGAGAGGTGGCACTTAGAGACCAACTATTTTCACTTACCTACAAGAGAGACCACTGTGACACTAGAGGATGTATGGTGGATTTTGAGGCTTCCTATTCATGGAGAACATGTTCTTATGATCTCAATTGTGGGTTTGGTGTTCAAAGGTCCTTTGAGCACAAGGACATTGCAGAGCTCAAAGTGGAGTATGAGATTTGTTGGGATGTGTTGGCTAAGAGATACGAGCAGTTCATCATGGTTCTATGCACTGTGATCAGGGGGATCGTGATACTTGATCGTCAAGGAAATGGATTTCCTATTGGATGGGGAGAGATGCTGATTGATATGATGACTCATGGGACTGTGTATACATGGGGACCATTCCTTCTTTCCATGCTATATTTCCAGTTACATGATGTTGCTTATAGAGGGGCATAGTCTATCAGTTGTGGTACTATGTTTCTTATGATCTGGGCTTGGGAGCATATTGTTGTGTTCCAACCTCCTATTGGGAGACAACTTATAGTAGGGTTACCATTCACATAGGTTAGAGTTGGTGACGTTGGGTATCGACGCCATGCCATTAATCTTCTGGATGGTTTCATATGGAGACCATTCCACTAGTGCCATCCATGGGAGGATGATAGAGAGCACTTTCCATATTGTCATCAAACACACTACTTGATTGGGAGGACCATGCAGTATCATCACATTATTGAGTGCTACCTTCTAGAGTGTGTGCTTAGGCAGTTTGGGGAGCGACAAGGGCTACTAGTTGGTACAAAAAATCATGCAAGATCCACATGAGAGATTTATCCTTGGGGTCCCATGATTAGCATTGTGGTGGCTAAGCAGGAGATAGATTCCCTATAGCTAGTTAAGTGGGGTATCAGTGCAAATGTGGCTGATGCAAGCATGGATCAAAGTATGACACATGGTGGGCTGAGCATAGGCCTATTCCTTTGACATATATAGATTAGCTTGCTCAAGTGGAGTTGAGGGGTAGAGGTCCACGAGGTAGATTTCAGGATAGAGGATTAGGGAGGGAAGGAGGCAAAGTCCAAGGAGATGATGTTGGAGATGGAGGTAGGGGAGATAGGGGAGATGACAACAGAGATGGAGGTAGGGGTGGCAGGGGAGGCAAAGGTAGGCGCAAGAGAGATTGAGGGCAAACAACAGTCTGGTAGCTGTCCCAGATAAGGGAGGAGGCTAAGCAGGAGGGTCCCAGAGCCAAGGCAGAGTAGGAGGGACCCAAAGTAGAGGCAGAGCAGGAGGTGCTTATGCAAGAGGCAAAGCAAGAGGGATCATGAGTGGTTGAGGAGGAGAGAGAAAATCAAGAGGAGATCATCATGGAAGAGGGTCTAGGTGAGGGATTTTGGGATGTGCCCATTTTAGAGGCCATTGAGGAGGTTGAGGGAGACAGGCCAATGGATGCACAAATTGCAAAGTTAAATGCATGACTTCAGGCTACCAATGCATGGATCTAGGGTTTGCAGGAAGAGGAGGATAGGCTAACTACCAAGAGGGACATGAAAGTCATCAGGTCATAGAAGGCCAATCAATGGTGCCTAGACTTTATTTTCACTGTTAGTGGACCTGTAAATGAGCTAGGACATCAATTTTTTTAGGTAGGGCAAGAGGCTCGGTATTATAGGGACTTATGTGAGTGTTAGGTGCCAACAATAGAGAGGGCACTGAGCTATGTGCAGAGCTGGAGTCAGAGTAGGTCACACTCTCGTTGATCTCAAAGCAATGGGGGAGTCTCACAGCCCAAGCCTTCTTCCTATCAATGACCACTAGGGTCATGATCACAACAGTGATAGGACAGGCCTCCCTCATCAGGACCATCTCCATTAGGAGATATGGGTAGCACTAGCTAGACTTGTTTATGTATTGGACACTAATATATGTATATATTTTTTTGATAGAGCATGTGAGCTCCATTTCTGGGACACATCGAGATATTGTACTATGACACCAATTTTTTATATATATGTGAGATACATGATTTTGGCGGCGACTACATGATGCATGTTCCTATGTTATATGCATATTTCTATGTGATGGATTATGATGTTATGGTGTTATGCATTTATATGATTATGAGATTACTTTATATGTTATGGTATATAATGGATGTGTAATGTATGGTTTATGCTCATATATGATTTTATATGTTATGATGTATGGATGGATGCACTTGATTGTATTGTATGGCCATGATGGATGAAAAATATACATGATTTATTTTAATGTTTATGCTTTTTATATGCAGGATGGTTCTATATGATTATGACATGTAATGCTTATATAGATGCATGTATGATTCTTTATTAGATAAATCAATAAAAAGAGAAGGCAAATTGGACCAACAGAGTCAACAACCATTTAGATCTTTTGCCAATCGATGAGTGTTTGTTGATAGGATTGATAAAATTGATTGATTGATTGATTGATAGTGCCTAATTTCAAGAAAGGGAGAATGTTGTATAAGGCATTGAGTCTAGTTTTGAACATCTAGCCACCTATATAAGGAAAATGATAAGATTAATAAATGACGATGTTTGGGTTTAGGAAGGACAAATCTTGTATAAGACAAATGATAAGATTGGGTCTAGTTTCAAGAAATGAGGCAAGCTATATAAGATGTTGAGTCCAGTTTTGACAATGCCACCTCTTGTATAAGACTATTGATTAGCTGGTAAGTTGATGGGTATTGATGATTAGACAATTGATCAGTTTGGATTGAAGACTAATTGGATAGTTAGTCTGTTGATTCATGATTTGGTTGAGGCTCAGATATTTGTTTGTCTGATCAAAGTGTCAACCTTGGCAAGGGACAAATTATTATGAGATGGACCATGACAGACTCGAAAAAACCTAAGGGACTGACCTAATGCCTTGGGGGCTCATCAAAGATGGCCTTTCCTATGTAAAAGTGCAAAGACAACATAGTTTGACTAACTCTTACCATGGAGAATTTATTATGGAGTGAACCATGATTGACTCGACTTGAAAAACCCTAAGGGACTGACTTAGTGCCTCAGGGGCTCATCAAGGATGGCCTTGTCTATGTAACATGCACGGAGACATCATAGTTCGACCACTTGGATTGACACAGACTCTAACTCTACTTTTTGGAGTTTTTGATGTTTTCTGTTTTTTTTATGTTTTCAATTTTGATTTTGATGTTTTCTATTTTTTTTGGATTTTGATGTTTTTTGAATTGGTTTTTGGATTTTGATGTTTAATGAGTTTTTTTGTATTTTTATGTTTTATGAATGTTGATATCGTGTCTAGGATCGCATAAAGATGTAAGTCAAGGAATTCCCCCCCAGTCAAGTACATGACCAACTTATTATGGGTGAGGAGTTGATGGATGCTAATGTATTATGGATGGATATGAAGAGTGCATGACACAAAGTGTCAACGATTCTCAGGCCATGAGAGGGGGGACTAAGCTTTATTATGGACAAATGATAAGTGAAGAATGGGTGGGATCAAGTGGAAAACCAAATAGAATGATAGTAGACAATGGAACAGAGACTAACTATACATGGCACTCGTTTGCTAGGTTTTCACTACGGTACTTATCCAAAGCGCCACCGAAGTGGTTTTCACTATTGAACAAATTATTTCTCTTTACTATTTTTTTTTTCATTTTTTTGGTGTCACCAAGACGCATGTCTACCATGTTTTCATTAGGGTGACAATATTTTTTTTTTTTTGACTTTTTGACAGGATTCTCCGAAAGCTAGGTATAGTACTTGTGAAAGTGCATGTTGTTGATAGGCTCTGGTAATTGTTCACCTTTAGGGGTAGAAAGTTGATAGGCACCAGATCTATATGTTGTTGTTATGATGTAAATAACCAACCAATTTGGCTTGAACTTTCTAGGTTTTTCTTGATCCATTTGATTCTTAGGATTCTCTTTCGAGACCAAGTCACCAATGTCAAAATGTCTAACTCAAAATTTCTTATTGTAGCTACGATGAAGATGATTGTGGTATGTCTGTAAATGGACTAATGCATTTTGATTCTTCTCATCTAATAGCTCTAGCTCATGCAAACTAAATATATGGTATTTTTCTTCATCAATGAATTGTTGCATAGATACTCTCAAGGATGGGAACTTGACCTCAATGGGAAGAATGGCTTCAAATCCAAAGATGAGGGAATATAGAGTGGCTCCTATAGGAGTGCATATACTAGTACAATAGGACCATAATGTAGGTTTAAGTTGAATGTGCCAGTCACAACCAATGTCATCGACAATATTCTTTAAGATTTTAAGGATAGTCTTATTAGATGCCTTAGCTTGACCATTTCCATGGGGGTAGTATGGAGTGGTGAAATGATGCTAGATGTGGAATCTCTCGCATAATTCATGGACATCTTGATTTTTGAAGGGACGAGCATTTTCTGTGATGATGGATTAGGGAACACCATGTAAGAGTTGTAGATGAACTCGAGCACCCAAGATCACCTGCAAAACCAAGATTAACCTTCTACACAAGAGCAGCAAGAGGATGAAATGCTGGAATGTGGTGCAATAACAAAATAATGATATTATCACATATAAAATTATACAATATGCATCAACACTCCCTTGAACTAACTAAGCTGATATGAGCTCATCCAGACTAGATAGGAGGGAGAGGTGAGCACTGATTATATAGCAAAATATGGAAAAATAATTCCAAGAGGGGTGATAACTCTGAAATAACCAAATTAGATGGGAGTTATTCCTACTTAGAAAATTCCAAATAGGTGGCATAACCTACTCAGAAAGAGACAAGAGAGAGGTTTTGTGAGGTGGCATAAAATTCCAAAAGATGGTGTGAGACTCAACCACCCAAGTGTGGGTGAGAGCAACACATGTAATCGATGGATTACGCCACGTGTCCCCACATAAACCATGTCTCCTATAACCTAAGTATGCTTAATAATGTGTAGGAAAAATAAATATTAAAAAACCTACACTAACACCCCCCTTTAAGCATAGCTTAGGTGGGTGAAAAGATGAAACAATGCAAAGATGGGTCCCAACTACAAGGCCATGTTAGGTACCCATGTACAATAATGAAACCTCTCAAAAGATGAGAAAGAGAAAACTCATAGGACAAAAATCCCCCCCAAGAGAGAAGAAGAAGAGAGACCATATAGTCCCCCAATGTAGAGTCTCCTGCATTGTTGGTGAATGCTCGACACAAGAAGATGAAGATGATCCAAGATCATTGAACAATAGTCTTCCCCTTAGGAAGAAAGAAAACCAATGATGTATGCAAGATATCTTCCCATTCCTGAAAGGAATATATAAGAAGAATGATGAAAATGTATGAAGTCTCTGAACTCTGCTTAGGTGTTCCCATGTCGATGCTGAAAGATGTCACAATCAATTCAGGTGTTCTAGGCCACACTGCAGAAGATGACAATCTAGGACCTAGTGGAGATGGATGTAGAAAAAAATCTGAAGACAAAGGCGCCTCCTCCAAATGTTGCTCAATAGTGGCCACAATCATGTCAAACTGTGAGGAATGATCATGTGGGTAAAGAACAAGAGGGTCAAAAATTTCTCCCTCAACATCTGAAGAAGACAAAACAACTTCATCAAAGAGAAGATGCATGCACTCAATTGTGTCCTCCATGTCTACAAGATAGGACTCAAAAAACAAATCTGAAATGTCTGTCAAGTACTCATCCCAAGTAGTTGTGTCTAGAAGACAATGAATGTCTTGCTGCATTGAATCAATATAAGCCATAGATGTAGCAATACCAATATCATCATAAACAACAGGTTATGTAGGAGATGGAGTATCAACACATGTCTCTTGAACCTCAATTGAAATGATACAAAGATTCACTTGACCATACTGAATCTCATCAAAAGTGTTCACACTAGATGCCTGAGTGTGTACATTAGCCGAAGGAACATCAGAGGAAAAATGTGAGGTGTATACTCAAGATTGATGATCTACCTCCCCAAATACAACAATATCTCTACTATGAAAATCCCAAATAATCACAAAATATGGTGTGAACTCAACTCTTTCCTTCCCCACCATGTGTGCTCTGATAGATAGAAAGGATATTTGTTGACAATGAAGGAACACAAAGAACATCGTTGAATGATCCTTTGTTTATGTCAATAGATCCTTTCCCACAAACACACATATATGTGTTGTTGGCCATCAGGATGTTTGGTGAAGAACAATTTTCAAATGAAGAGAACATACTCTGTGATGAAGCCATGTGATGTGAGGCTCCAGAATCAAGGATCCATCTCCTTGACTTAGAATCTGCAATTGCAACAAGTGCTTTCCCCTTTTGTTTCTCTGACTTTGGTTTAGAAGAAGATGACAAATCCTTTGACATAGTTGAAGGAAAATTGATTTTGTTCTTTGCTAAAAGATTCTTCAACTCATCAATTTGTTTTAAATAACATTAATGTTCATCATGCCCAGATTTCTTGCAATATGCACATGTGGGATTCTCCTTCTTAGATGATTCCCCTTTTGAGGAAGAGGATTCAAATTCTTTTTGTGGCTTGTTCTTTTTCTTCTTTTGTTTTTGATCAGGATGCCCTGATTCTTTCTGTACCTTAGGCTCACTAGCCACCAATGCTTGTGACTTGGAAACCTTGATGAGACCCATTTGAATCGACTTTGCTTCCTCTTGGATTAAAAGATCTATAAATGAATCAAATGTAGGCACAACATATGCAGTTCCCATAGAAATCATATCGGTATGAAAGCCAAAAACAAACACAAAATACTCAAGACCAAGCTTGGATAATACATTTAGAATCAATTGTAAATCCTCCTTATCAATCTTACAATCCCTTAGCTATGTTCTTAGTTGCTTAATCTTGGAGATATAGTCTTGGATATGGTAAAAAAAATGGATCAAGATTCATCAAATCATTATCAATCTGATAACCCCTAATCTTATCAGTTTTACTATATAAGTTTTCAAAAGTCTCCCAAGCCTCCTTGGGTGTCTTGCATGATTCAAGATGAAATTGTAAATCAAAAGAGACTAGTGAACAAATGTAACCAAGAGTTTTCTCATGATTGATCTCCCACAAAGCTTTTTCACCAACATCAATAGGTTCAGGAATAGATTCTTTTACATAGCCTGTGCAACCTTTTCCCCTTAGATAATTTCATACTGATTGTTTCCATGATGCATAATTATATGAAGTTAGGAGTTCAATGTTATGTTTCCCCATTGTAAGAACACACAACAAAGAAAAGAATGCAATCAAAACACCACAAGATCACCCCCCAAATTCACTTAATCAACGATCCCCACCAGAAAAATATGATGGTGGCACTTTATAATTCAGTGCGAGTACAATTTCCACTCACAACACAAGTGAAGTGGTCTTGATTTCAGTTTTTACAGATGTCCAATATAGGCCACAAAAAAGGAAGTACAATTTTATTATAGAATGGGATCAATCTGATCACACCAATGTGAAGTACACGAAAAATTATGCACTTTAAAAAAAAAATGTACCAAAAAATGTTATTGTATTTTCCCAAATGGAGCCTTGGAAGATCCAAAAATGAGGATTACTCAGCAACACCTGTGAAAATCTACAAATTCTGAAAAAACCAAGCACCAAAACCAGAAAATAATTACACCACTACAAAGCCTACAAAATTCTACCGTAAATAAAAAAAATCTCTTGAAAAGGCCTTTGTATGGCTGAGAATAGGTCTCCCAAAGATCAGGTGCAAAATCAAAAAGCTCAATGGTGAGGGGGGAATTTTTTTTTGAAAATGTTGACGTATTGCTGACATCAGCAACAAACAGGTGTAAATTTGACAACTTCCCGCCTGTCAAAAGAGAATTTGCCACTGCTTGGAATCTTTAGATGTTGATGGAATATTCAGTTTTATTGGTCAGTGGGGAAATCTCGGCAGAAACAGACGAAATATTCCACTTTGGGAACTAGAATCTTGACATACTATTGGGGGAAGATTTTTTCTAAATTTTCTAAACTTTTCACTACTGCTTTTAAAGAATTTGCCAAAATTTTGATATGTTGTTGCCGATTTCTTTTCAATGCTTTTGTCGTCAGACTTTGAAACGCTGGTGTTGAAATATTTTATTTGCCGAATTTTTCAATTGAACTAACCCCTGCTCCAAATTTTTCCATCAGTGGATTTATTTTGTCGGTCGGTTTTCTTTCAATGAATCACCGATGTATTAAAATGCCTGCCAATCTGAATGTTGAGCCTGTGGCGGATGGAGAGAGGTGGGGCCCACACCCACATATAGAGTGACACCACGTGGTGTTTACTACCGTGCTTGGTACACATGGTATAGGCCTTCGAAATCTGTAGAATATCTGTAAATTTTTTTGCTTTAAATGATTTTTTTTTTAGCTTTTTTTTTTTTGAAATTTAAAAAAACTTTACAAATAGAAGATAAATGCGCTAAGATATATGATAATATAAATGTTTGACCAATGAAAATTTTACCCAGTGAGTGATGAGGGTAATCCCAATGATGCAAGAAGATTGTCTCTGTAGGGTCTGTACAATCATACGAAATATTTTTGCAAAGATTCTTTGGGCCTCGATATGTGTGCAAGGGATCTCCAGTCAAATTTTTTTTGCCCCAAATTCAACTTTGTCCAAATTAGACAAATTATATATGAAAATGGGGGTTTTTGGGCCTTTTGGACATGATGGTATAGTCTATTTTGGATCAAAATGGTCCTAGCAAAGGCTCAATGCTGAATCTCTCTTAAATTTGAGAAGGGGCTTGCAGATCTGAACGCTCTAATACCATGTAAGAGTTGATGAAATAGAGCACCCAAGATCACTTGCAAAACCAAGATTAACCTTCTACATGAGAGCAACAAGAGGATGAAATGCTAGAATATGGTGCAATAGCAAAATAATGATATTATCACACACAAAATGATACAATATGCATCAAAACTCCCTTGAACTAACCAAGCTGATATGAGCTCATTTGGACTAGATAGGAGGGAGAGGTGAGTGCTGATTATATAGCAGAATATGGGAAAATAATTCCAAGAGGGGTGATAACTCCCAAATAACCAAATTAGGTGTGAGTTATGCCTGCTTGGAAAATTCCAAATAGGTGTTATAACCTACTCAGAAAGAGATAGGAGAGAGGTTTTGTGAGGTGACATAAAATTCCAAAAGAGGGTGTGAGACTCAACCACCCAAGTGTGGGTGAGAGAGACACATGTAATCAATGGATTGTGCCTCGTGACCTCACATAAACCATGTCTCCTATAACCTAACTATGCTTAATAATGTGTACGAAAAATAAATATTAAAAAACCTACACTAACTCACCATATCGACATATGATGTAATTAAGGATAAACTTGGATATTTGCTTACTAGTGATGTAGGTCATCAGAATGGCTCTGATCCCTTTAGTGAAGTACTCAATTGCAATGAGGATAAAATTATAACCATTAGCAGAGGTAGGATGGATCTTTCCCATGAGGTTGAGTCTCCATTGAGAGAATGGCCATGGTGATGAAAGTGGGTGAAGTTCTTGAGCAAGTGTGTGTACAAGATCTCCATGTATGACATTGGCGACATTTCTTCACAAATTAGTAGGCATCACATTCTATAGTAGGCCAATAGTATGATGTTTGCATAAGCTTATTGGTTAGGGTAGGACCAGTAGAGTGAGCTTTGTATATACCATTGTGTACCTCTTGTAAGGTTGTTTGTGCTTCATCTGCATCGAGACATCTTAGGAGGGTGATATCTAGGCTATGACGGTAAAGGGTATCACCAATGATGACATATTTGGATGCTTGTTGGATAAAGGTCTTGTGTTGGTTAGCGAACAAGTCAGGAGGGATAATTTGGTCATGCAAGTAATTAGAAAAGTCTTTGTACCAAGGAGAATCAATACCAACAATTTCACACATGAGTTTAGATTCGGGGACATCAAATGCAAGGATCAACAGTTGTTCCACCAAGAATTCATACTGTAATACATTATTAGGAATATCTAAGAGAGATCCAATGATTGATATTGTGTCAGTTACTTTATTCTAGATCCTCAAAATTTGAGTAAAGATGATGACATCAAAATATTGTTTTAACACTATCGACCATGCACTTGTAGGGAGTGAGCTTCTCATCTTTTGTATCATAGTCATCATTAACTTGGCAGATAACCAATTGGGAGTCACCCTAGACTTGGAGCTCCTTAATTTTTCATTTGATATCCATTTAGAGTCCTATCAACAATGCTTCATACTTAGCCATGTTATTTGTACATGGGAATGTTATTTTGTATGACTTAGGTATTGAGTCTCCTTGAGGTGTGATAAAGAGAATACTAACTCTTGAACCATGATTTTTATAAGACCCATCAAAGTACAATTTCCATGTCATAGGAGTCTCTATTGTGAAGATTGATTCATCAAGAAAATCAAATACTAGAGGGTTGTCATTGGTGCATTTGCGAGTTGATCAGTTATTACTTGTCCTTTTATTGCCTTATGATCAACATATTCTATGTCATATTCACTCAAAATCATGACCCACTTCTAGCCGACCTATCATATTTGCTTTGCTCAATAGATATTTCAAAGGATCAATCTTGGTTATCAATTTTGTTTGATGGTTCAACATATAATGTCTAAGATTTTGTGTGGTGAAAACAACTGCAAGACATGCTCATTCAATGGGGTTGTAATTAAGCTTATATCCTACCAAAGTATGATTGATATAATAGATAGCTCTTTCCTTTCCATCACTGTCATTATGTGCTAATAATTCCTCCAATGCTGATGTGGTTGTTGAAATGTATAATATTAGGTGTCTACCATCAATGGGAGCATGAGAACTGGAGGAATTAATAGGTAATCCTTTATTTTTTGAAATGCTTCCTGACAATGTTTAGTCCATATGAATGGGACTCCTTTGGATAGAAAATATTGAAATGGATGGCACTTATTTGTTAATTGAGCAACGAACCTTTGGATAGACTACAATCTTCCTTGTAGAGTTTTCAATTGACTTATGTTTGTTCATGGAGGCATCTTCATGATTTATTTTACCTTTGTAGGATCGACTTAAATACCTCTATGAGAGACAATGTATCTTAAAAGTTTACCTGATTAGACCCCAAAAGCACACTTATTTGGGTTTAGCTTGACCTTATATTCTTCCAGCCTTTTGAAAATCTTGTCTAACACTACAGATGGCCATTTTTTGCCAAGTATTTTTCTAGTAAGTCATCAACATAATCTTCCATAAGTGTATGCATGTAGTTATGAAAGATGGTGGTCATACCTCTCAAATACATTTCTCTAGTATTCTTAAGACCAAATGGCATTAACATTCCAACAAAATATACCCCAAGCACAAGTGAAAGTTGTTTAATGTTGATCCTTAGGGGTGATTCTGATATGATTTATCCCAAAAACCATCTGTAATTGATAGCATCTCATATCCTACTGTGAGGTCTATTATGATGTCAATATTAGGCAACATGAAATCATCTTTAGGACAAGCCTTGTTTAGATTTATAAAATATATGCATACTCTGATTCCACCATTTGGTTTAGTGACAAGAACAAGATTTTATATCCATTCGGCATAGTCTATGGGATGAATGAAACCAACATCTAAAAGTTTCTTCAATTCAACCTTCACTAGGAGCGCGATCTATGGGTGCATTTTCCTCAATTTCCGCTTGACTAGTTTAGCATTTGGGATCAATGGTAAATGATGTAAAACAAGTTCGGGGTCCAATCTAGGCATATCAACATATGACCATGCAAAATTGATTTCTCTCCAAAATTAATGTAGTGAACTCTAGTTTTTATTTAATGGTCAAAGATGCTACGAGTTAAATAATTTTAGGATTATCCTTTGTCCCAAGATTTACCACTTCTGATTCTTCCACAAGAAATGGTGATCTCTCTTGATCTATAGGGAGACTGTCTAACCCTCCATCCTTAGGTGCCTCAAAGAGGTTTTCACCTTCAGATACATCCTTTATTTTTACTTTTTCTTGGTCTAAAAACACCTTTCAATTTTCACCTAGAGACCTATTCTTTTTATTTTTGCAACTAGAGGGAGGAGAATTCTCTCCAAAGTATGCTACATTTTCAAGCTCTATGATAAAACCAACTTTATGATCCCCACTTTGTATTCCTTCTCAAAGTCCCATGAACTCAGATATCGATTCATCATTCTTGAATATGTCTAAACTCGGTGGTCCTTGTTGATCCCAATCTATTAGTTGTGAGTAGACGAGGGGTAATCCATCATCAATATCATCAAGGGTCAATGAATAAGAAGATATGGTAAAAGCAAAGGTATCATCAAGATCCCAAAAGGAATCGATCTAGATATTGAGGTTCATGACATTGATAGGAGAAGAGGATAAGTCAAGCTCTTGAAAGATCTTAGCTAGGTCATAGTCACTAGATGTGTCTAGGAATCCCACTCCCATTTGAATTGGATTAAGTTTTGGTTTAGTATTTCTTAGATGTCTCAATTTCATTTGAAGTGTTAATGTTCACACTTGAAGGCAACCTAGTACTAAGAGGACTTACTTTTGGTGGTACATACCCTAACCCAATGTTATTTGGTAACCGAGGGGGAAATATTAGTATTTTCATTCCATGTTTGTTCAGACCAAGAACACTACGTCCATCATAATCTTGTTGCTTCGTGATTTGGAACCCTTTTGAATATCACTCAATTGTTAACTACTTAGGCTTAATGTCTTCTTCATCTTTATAAATCCATGTATAAATATCCTCGCCTATAGACTCTTTTCTCAATTCACCCCACTTAGTGAAGGTCGTGGGAGGATTGTGGATGACGATCTTAGTTTCCTTTTTGAAAGGACACGTGGTTTGTCATAAGATTTTGGTGATATAGGAAACTTCCCAACAAAAAATAAATTCTCCATGTATTCCCACATCCCTCATCATGGATATAGACCTTTGTTTTGGAAGGTGTAGTGGATGGAGTGGATGACTTAACCAGAGAAGATGGATCAATGTAATGTGATGAGGCAAAGGAGGAAGCTTCTTGAATAATAGGCACTTGATGTTCAGTGGTCCCTCTCAGATTACTGCAATATTGGAAGGGATCAAGATCACATGGTATGGTAATTTCAATGCCATTGTGGGGAAAATTTATGCATTGATGGTATGAGGAAGGTACGACCCTCATGGAATGAATCTATAGGTGACCAAGGAGAAGATTGTATAGTAAGTCCAAATCCAAGACTTGGAATATTGTGTTTTGAGTAGTAGGCCCAACCCTCACGAGAAGTGTGATTATACCCTTGGATGAGCGCTCAACATCATCATAAGCCTTGATAATGACTTTCTTGGATTAATCTATACAAGCTTCAGAGAATCCCAATCTCAAGTGTGCATATGTTCAGACATACTCCATCATCTACCAAGACTTGTCTGATTTTGTGCTTATTAATGTAGACTTCAAGGTGCAAAGGATCATTATGATTTAGTTTATGTGTAGAAAGATCTTGCTCAAAAAATGTGACATGATGGGTTGTGGCTAGGTATCCTACCATGGATTGAAACTAATTGACATATAGGAAAATGGGCATGGATATATCTTGTAAGGCTTTATCTAGAATGGCCTTATGCTCAGGGGATATGCGAAGCAACTCAAGAATGGATATTTGTCTAGGAGTTTTCCCTAGATGATCTAGAAGTTTATACTGAACCTTTGGTTGTGGATTAGAAGCAGCCCCTTGTAGGGTCACCTTAGCTCTACAAGTGGTAATGAAACATTCTAAACTTTTATTGATGGTAATGGTAGCAACATGATAATCATGGGTTTGAATGTGATTAATGGTATAGTCATGTGCAACTTTGATATAACTAGCATTGTTATTGTTACCTGAACTAGAGGCTTTCCCTTTTCCATGGTCTTGCAGAGGGCTCTAGAATATGGTACGATCAACATTTGTTTTACCTTGTCAATTGTCCATTAATATGTCACCTTGTTCAATAAGGTCTTGGATGAGGTTCTTAAGTGTCCAACATGGTGATGTTTTATGTCCCTTCATACAATGGTATTCACAAAATTTATTTTCATTCCACCAAAATGATTTGACCAATGTCAATTCGTATGGTTTACTGTCGAGAAGTTGATTGATATTGGATTGTAAGTGTTTCTTCAAGACTATCTCAATAGGTTCCCCTTAGGGTGTGTATGTTCACTTAGGCATGTTGGCTCATGAGGGAACTCTGCATTGTTGATTATTTTGGATCACATTCATAGTCTGATCATGGCTTGGTGTTGGGGCATTTGGTGTGGATGGACCTTTAAGATGAATGGTGGGGTGAGCTTTGTTAACCACTTTAGCATCAACTACCCCATCATTGGTGACATTCTTATTTCTAGACCAAAATTTTCTTTTGTCACTTAGAGGATTTTGAGTTTCTTTGAAGATTTTGACTAGTCCTTTTTCCACAAGAGATTTTTCTATAAAGACCCCTTTCTCAATGAAATCCTCAAAAGTGGTGAAACGTTGGATTTGAAGTTGATGCATTAGTTATGTGAGGAGGTTGTCTATAAAGATTGGAACCAACTATTTTTTTCTAAAATATGACAAGGACATTTGCTAGAATGATGTAAGTGACTCCCTCTTTTTGTTTGGTTGGACAAAATTTTGCTAGGGTCATGTCACTTTCACTGTTGTAGGAAAAGTGTGTAATGAACTTATCAACTAATTCATTCCATGTTCGTATCCTAGGAGGAAGGTGTGAAAAAAATTCTAGAGCCTCCCCTGAAATGCTTTGTGGAAACAATCTCATTAAGTATGTAGGCTCAAAAGCAATGTCCATGCATGTCATGTTAAACTCTCTTACGTGTTCCACTAGATCTCCTTTCCCTTTATAGTTGTTAAATCTTGGAACGTTGAAGTGTGGTGGGAAAGGTGACATGTATATTCTTCTATCAAAAGGATAAGGACACAATTCCTCCATTGAGTATGTCTTCTTGGCTATCCCCAATTGTATGTTTTCCATTTGTTGTTGTATTGCTTGCATTTGTTGCATCAAAGCTCCCATGGGTGATGGTGGCATGTTTCATTCAATTTTCATGAGGGGGTTGGTATTGGTGTTGAGAGTGTTGAGATAGTTATGTGACGGGTTGGATGTAAATGTGGGATTTAGATTGACACTCTATTGCAAAGGATTATGATTGCCTTGTTGATAGTGAGGTGTAAACATGGTATTGATTTGAGGTTGTGGTGGTGTATGGTTGGCATGTGGAAGTTGTGGTAAGAAATTGGTGTTTGGTGTGATGTGTTGTTGTGATGTAAATGGGTTAGTTTTTATGTTTGACCCAAAGGACATGTTTGTACTAGGTGTAGTTTTGATTGTTTGGGTTTGCACTCTTGGTGTGGCAATATGAATCCTTCTTGTCTTGTTAGGTGGGTTTTGATTTACATTGACTGATGGTGTGGTGTTTTGAGTGCCAAATGGATTTGTAAAAGTCAAACTCATGGAACTAGAGGATGAAGCAAATAGATTACCAAAGGTATGATTTGGTCCTTGGGACATTGCATGCATTCTCTTGGTTCCAAATTTTGGAGGATTGGGGATGTGTGTAGTTGTCACATTGTGTGTTGTTACCCCAAGTGGAAAACAAGTGTGCATTTTTTGTGAAGATGGTTGACCTTGTGAAAATGCGTTTAGACCAAAACCTCAGGTTTGTGTTTGTGTCGCTCCCTCTACTACTGTAGAAGTGTCAAAATCAAAGGGGAGCTTTGCACTTTTCTTGGAGAGTGCAAGAAAATATTTAGTAGGATTTGTATTAACAAGCTCATCTACAATACACACTATTCTAGGGTCTTGAGAAGCTTCTTCAATTTATTCTATGGTTAGACCTTTATTGACCTCATATAATGTAAGATTAGAAAATGGATTTGGGGTTTCCCCTTGTGACGTTTGAGGTTGATTTTAGTTTGACCCAAAGTTTGTATTGCTAGTTGGATAGCAAAGGGGTTATTTGAGCAATCCATGTCCTTTCTTTTCCTTTGTGACCTTGTTTGGACCATATAAGACTTGCAACCTAAGGATGAAAATGCAAGGCGACAATGCAAAATGGGATATGAGATTATGTTATATTTTTGGGGATTTTTGGAGATATAAGGATGCCGAATTCTAATGCACCTAAGACCAAGATTTGGAATGCAAGAATGATAATGAATCTATGACCAAAGGATATGGTGTGCAAGAATACAAAATGAAGCTATGACCAAAGCTATGATATGGGACTAATACTAAAGGACAACCAATGAGAGTATAGATATGCACCTTTGGACTTAAGAAAAGGAGGCTAAGCAAGCTATGATAGCTCAAGGTAACAAATCAGATTGTCAAGACCTTAAATGACAAGTGATGATGATTGGACAAAGTGAGTCTAAACTAGACATGAGTTTGAGACCCAACTTGGATGATGAT
>VDFB02350197.1:0-22115 GCA_007258455.2 Sequoia sempervirens
GAAACTTTGTCTTATCAAAGACAAAACTTGCAATGGGGCAGTTGTAGCTCGTGCTTCAAGGCCAGGCAAGATGTTTCAATTGATTGATGTTGCACATAAAGATCAAGCCCTTGTAGTAAAAACCAACACATCCACAACTCTCTGGCATAGAAGCTTTGGTCACCTTAGTATTGGTTATCTTCTTGCATTGAGTAAGAGAAATATGGTAAGAGGACTTCCTCCCATTCAAAAATCAAAAGTTATCTACCCACACTATCTTGTAGGGAAATGACATAGGGCTCCTTTTCCTGCTAAAAAAAATTGAGCCTTTAGTCCCTTAGAATTGGTTCACATCGATCTTTGTGAACCTATGCCTTGCAGTCATCATAATGCCTGGTATTTTCTTCTCTTTGTGGATGATTATACAAGAAAATGTGGGTCTATTGTTTGGCTTACAAGCATGAGTCATTGGAGAAATTCAAGGAGTTTAGAGCTCTTGCAGAACGGTCATTTGGTTAGTCTCTTAGAGCCTTTCGCTTAGATAGAGGGGGAGAGTTTACAAGTGAAGAATTTGGAGCTTACTTGCAGAAACATGGCATATAGAGACAGCTGACCACTACACATACGCCACAACAAAATGGTGTTGCTGAGAGGCGTAATCGTACTATTGTTGAAATGGTGTGATGCATGTTGAAGGATGGAGATCTTGCTCCTCTATTCTAGGCTGAAGTAGTTCACATAGTATTGTATTTGTTGAATCGTGCACCCACCAAAGTTCTTGATAATATCACACCAGAAGAAGTTTGGATTGGAAAAAATCCCTCTATTTCATATTTTAGAGTTTTTGGATGTACTGCCTTCATACATATCCCCAAGGTTCAAAGAGAAAAATTGGATGATAAGTCTGTCAAGTGCATCTTTCTTGGATACAGTTCAAAATCCAAGGGATATTGGCTTATGAATATAGTCACAAAGAAGGTGTACATTAGCAGGGATGTAGTTTTTGATGAGGAATTTGGTAGCAGCACCTCTTCCTCTCCATCACCTGTATGTTCCCAAGCACCAAAATTTGTTGAACTTGTTGATGAGGAAATTGTAGAAGAGCGAGAGGTTGATGAAGAGAAGGAAGTTGATTCAGATGACATTTTGTTTCCATTGGATGAGTTTCCTCCTCTCACTCCATCCTCATCTTTTGTACACAAGAAGATTCCTAAGTGGTATCATACCACCATTAAGGTTGCTAAAGATGATGCAGTTGTTGATACATCTTTTCATGGGCCTAAGACTCGCAACAAGTCTTGTGAAGAAGTGACTATGGCCCTTATGTGTATAGTTTTGCAGAGTTCTAAACTTGAAACAGTGCAACAAGCCCTTGAGTCACCACCTTGGAAAGATGTTATGGATGTTGAATATCAGGCACTTCTAAGGAACAATACATGGGAACTTGTTGATCTTCCACCAAGGAAGAAGGCTATTAGCTGCAAATGGGTTTTTCAGATCAAATATAAGGCACATGATAGCATTGACAAGTATAAGGACCGACTTGTGGCTAAGGGCTATGCACAAAAGGAAGGAATTGATTATGATGAGACTTGTTCCCTTACAAAAAATATCAAGACTATATGTATGGTGATGGCTATGTCAGTGCAATTTGGGTGGAAAGTTCACCAAATGGATGTCAAGAGCGCCTTCCTTAATGGAGATCTCATGGAGGAAGTCTCTATGACTCAACTTGAGGGATACACTGCACCTGGGCAGCATCACAAAGTATGCAGACTCATCAAATCCCTCTATGGTCTTAAATAGGCTCCTTAAGCTTGGTATATCAAGATCGATGAGCATCTCCCCAACCATGGATTCATCAAGAATCCATATGATCCCAATCTCTACCTCAAAGAGCAAGGGGGGGAGATTGTCATTTTGGTTGTTTATGTCAACGATCTGGTCATCACAGGGAGTTCTCTGCAGATGATTAGTGCAACAAAGAATGATCTCAAACAATCGTTTGACATGAGATATCTCGGGCTCTTGCATTATTGTCTTGGACTTGAAGTGTGGAAAAATAAAAATCAAATATATGTTTCTCAAATGAAGTATTCCAAGACACTGCTCGAGAGATTCCACATGGAAGATTGCAAACCTATGTCGACTCCCATGAAGACAAGTTTGCAACTTTCCCACCACAATTCATTGGAAGGCAGCAAAGAGGGTTTTGAGGTACATCCGTGGTACAATAGCATATGGCTTGAAATATAAGCAAAATGCAGATTTTTCATTGTATGGATACACGAATGCGAACTATGTAGGTTCAGTGGATGATAGGAATTCTACTTCAGGCTTCATTTTCTTTTCGGGATCTGGTCCGATTTCATGGGGGAGCAAAAAGCAAACCACTGTTACTCGCTCTTCCACATAGGCAAAATATCACGCCGCAGCGGGGGCTGTCTGTGAGGCAATATCGTTGTGTCGCATTTTGACAGGTATGGGTGTTCCTGATACAGGTCCTACCACTTTGTTCTATGACAATCAGAGTGTGTTGAAGCTTGTTCGCAATCCGGTCTTTCATGAGCATACCAAGCATATTGAGGTTCAGTGCCATTATATCTGTGAGCATGTTCAGCAACAGAATATACAACTCCAGTTTTGTCCAACTCAAGAGCAGCGTGTAGACATTTTTACCAGATCACTTGTAGCTGTGAAGTTCAAGGCTTTACGAACTTTCATGCTTTGGTCTCTTGGGCATATGATGTAATAAGGGGGGGTATTAGAATATTTTGTTTATTACATCATTAATAAAATAATACATAACTACTTATAGTTATGTTTCGGTTGATCGGGTATGCCCGATTAGGTTGGTTATTCACCAACCTTTCATTGTATATAATCATGCCTTCACCTTAATCTATTTGCTCAATTGCTCTCTTCGATTCATCATTTGGTTGGTAAGCTTGATGTTGGTTATTGCCACAATATTGCCTACTGTAACCTTGAGCATTTTGCATTTTCAAGTTTATCGCTTTTTTTGAAAAGCCTCTTCATTTCAATTTTTTTCTTGTCAAGGTCATTAGAACTTGTGTAAGCTTCTAGACCAAGGCCTTGATGCTAAGATATATCTTTTATGGTACGTGCTTGAGAATGGGGTTCATACTTGGCTATGGACAGACGTTAGTTTATGTTGAGAAGGATGTCTCCAAAAACAATGGCGTTGCAGGCCTAGGTGCTAATTTACCAGCTTGGATTAGATTGTTTTCTGCCTCTATTACAATATCGTAAGCATTGGGTAAGTCCTACCACCCATAGAATGAATCATCACAGAAATATCATGGTTAAAAGCTATGATAAAATATGCGGAGGCCAATCTAGGTACAAGACGAATTTTCAAGGGTATTCTCTCAGAGTCTTTCTAAATCTTATATTGAGATTAAGTACATGCTCTATATAGTCCTTTCCTTTACAATGATTATACAAGAGAATTCCCAATTCACCCCAGTAAGTGATTGATGTAAGCATCAAGCCCCTAAACCATTCAAGTGCATTTCCTTTGAAAGAAGCAACTAGGAGTCTAAGAGTAACATTAGGAGCAGTTATATGATGAAATACACATAGATTAGGCACATCTTGTATGTGGTCTATGGAATTAGTAAACCTTCCCTTATGAAAGATGGTAAGGCATAATGCGTTGACACAAGGAGATCATTTCATTCTTGTAGGTTAAGAGGAGTTTCTAAGTCCCATGCAACAAAAGAATCAAACTTTTTTGTGGCCATTGTGTTATTCTAAAAATTCAAAACTGAAGCAACAACCAGACGAACTACAGTACATGGTCCAGATGTAGCAGCTAAGCCCCTTGCAATGTGTTGCTAGGACAAGAAGAAAAGGGCATGAGTTTCAAGGATGGCAATTTTTTTCCCAAAATGTGGGGAAGGATGGGGGATAGTGAGGGGGCAGCTATTAAATAATATATAAAAAAATAAATGTTTGAAAATTTATTCACAAAAGTTAATAAAAGAAGTTTCAAATTTTACCATTTATGAAAACAATTTGACAATCAATCAATCCAAAATTTGAAAAATATATATTCTAATATTCAATTTTATAAGTTAGTGATACAAAGTACAATGGACCATTGGCTAATCTAACTCATTGTTTGATGCAAATGACATGGAATACCCCTCATTGCTAGAACTGCTAATCTCATCTAGCTCATACAACTATATATCAACAAACCCTATATTTGTAGCCTAATCTTGATCAATCTACATCGTTCCTGGTGAACATCATCTCCCAAATCTGACCTATCTTTGCTGCTACAAACCATTCTTCAGTTGGAGGAGAGATGCGGAATGCTGAGTATACGTAGCTATATGGCACAATCCTATTTGGCACCAATGCAACGTATGACGAGCTTAAATCAATTATGGAATCTTGTATCTCTTGCTGCATTTTGTCACAAACTCGCTGCACATGTTTGCATTATACATACACATATGAATACACATGTATGGATACACAATAAGTATTTTAAGAACCTCCTTTGGCATTACATCACAAACTATTTCTTCCTGAAAAGGATTAATTTAATATGACAAGAAACATTAGAGAGTTACCTTTTAAACCTTAGGTGCTGCAAGAGCTAAATCACCTCAGTTTGTAGGATTGCAAATAAGGCATGATTGGCAGCTTCAATCTTGTTGGGACTCAATCTGACTATGCAAAAAATCACTCGAGTCTCAGCCCCCTTGTGCATTAGGCCTCATTTTGCCCACAATATGATCTAAGAAATATGTAAATGGGTCCCTCCTTGATAAAATTTGCCTAATTATACTTCATCATCATCCCACATGTTCCTATCAGTTGTTGGAAGTTGCAAATTTTATTTTAAAAAGTACTAATTTGGGGAAGATTTCGGTTATTTTCTACAGTTTTTGCAAAGTTGTGGAGTTTTGATGGACTATTGAACATCTTTCACTCATCCAATATCCTATCCCAGCCGCCAATCCCACAAAGTCTATCAAGTCCATTCATCAATTTGCAAGTTTTTGATGGATGTCCAAACTTGTTCTTTGTCTCGACCTCCTATCTTGTTCCACATCCACACATTCTCTTGTTTTCTTGCTTATTTCCTCTTTTCCCTTTTGTGGAGTTGTGGAGTTCATCTAGACTTCTTCCATTTCATTCCCATGTCCCTAGCTCTTGTCCCCTTCCACATCCCCGAATTCTCCCATTTCTTACTCCTAGTCAAGTTTCATGTGCTTTGTGGATTTACAAAGTTTGTCCAAACTTCTTCACATTCTCTTCTTCCTCCCAACCTCTAGCCATTCTCTCCTCTCAAATTCCTACAACTCTTGATCCCTTTGTGGACTTGTGAAGGTCATCCAAACGTCTTTTGATCCTTTTCCATTTCCAAATCTCCCAACCTCCCTTCCTTATCTACACCCCCACAATCTTCCACTCCCTCTAGTTTGCAAACTTGTGGAGTTTCAACGAACTTCTTCCATTTCGCCTCCACTTCTTAACATTCAAACCTCCAATTCCCTAATCAATTTTTGCACTCCTTCCATTTCCCATTTTGTGAAATTTTGTTGCATTTTCAGACCTCTAGACTTCTCCAATTTCTACCTCCAATTTCGTAGCAAATTCCTACAAACTTAACTCATGGCTTTGACACTCCTTTCCACTTGTCATGTGAAGTTCCTTAGGACTTTGGGATATTCCTACCTCCAATTTTACATCCTTTCCCCATGTGTTTTCCCACATATTCAACTCACTCTTTTTCATCTATTTGCGGTGTTTTAATGGACTTACAAACTTACATCCCCATGTCCATTCTTGACCTCCAATCCCACAATGAAACTCTGCGCCTTTTGTACTTCCATCTTTTCTTGCATTCCCTACTATCCTTTTCCTACAAACTTTCAATTGACTTCTAGACTTCCATTCCAATGTCCTATCTTGAACTCCAGTTCCACAGCAAGATCCAGCATTTCCCCCAAGCACTTCCTTTGCCCATTTCTTTCTACTATGGAGTTTCTATGGACTTATGGACTTCATCCACATGTCCAACCCTAACCTCCAATCCCACAATGAAACTCTGCAATTCCCTTTCTAACCACTTGTCCTACATTATATTTCTACATTTCTTCTAGATTGCCTCTATCAATCACCAAATCTTCCTAGAAAACCATTAAAGACTAGATTTGACTCTTGCAACTAATCCAAGTGGTTTTTCCCATCTAGAAACCATTGTTCATCCCAAGGGCGTGGATCTACATGCAATTTCAACGATGGATGATGAAGAGGGCCAATTTGCCATGAATGCAATGATTGAGTTCCAAATGTCGATGATCTTCACGCAAGCTCCAAATTCAGTATTCAATGGATTCCATGGGATTTCGCTTCTCTTGCATGCCACATTTATAATATTATGTCCTCAGTCAAAATCCTGTAAATAACTAAGCGACTGTCATGCCCCCGCCATAAATCACAAAACCCCTCGCTCCTAGCACTTTAAACTAAGCCTAGGTGAAACTACAAAGGGCAGTGATCTATATTAAAGCAGCGATACATATTAATTGACAAGACCAACGCCACTTATTAGTATGCAGTAATTCCACAAGATATTATATAATTGATAATTAGTAGAGTTTTTGAGGGCAGTGCTTGAGAATAAAATAAAATAACATTAAGTTTGAACAAAAAGTCATAACCTTTGGAAAGATCTCCATTCCAAAGGGTGCATCATTTCATGAAGATATGAAGATATAAAGCGGAGTCCATTTTCTATGGAGAAGGGCATTAAGTGGATGTGACTGGAAAAAGGAAAGTAAGAAATTAGAATATAAGATATCTATTGGAAATAAATATTGTTTCAGCAAGAATATTTTTGGGAAGTAAGTTTGAGAATATAAATTAGGAATATATATCATAATCATTGAAACAGGACTCACCCAGACTCGGCGAGTTGCGAGTCAAGTCATCCTAGCCGCGTCTTGGGGGCTCGGACTCGGACTCGACCGAGTCCTAACGGGAATCGCCAAGTCCTGTGGACTCTCTGGACCCGTTGAGTCCAAGCGAGTCCCGTTTGCAAGACTCAACTGGCAGAGTCAAGTTAAAAAAGCTAAAAAAAAACATAAAATAGTTATTTAATTTGGATTTTTTTAACTTATATCATCTCCCCAACCCTAAAAGCAACTTCATTTCATTCACTTGGCAAAATAGGAGGAGAAAAGAGAGCTGTGGGGAAAAACAAGTGAGCATTGTAGGGCAACCAGAAAGAGGTAGAAGACAAATCCATCATCAGATTGCATTTAGGAAGCTTCATACCAGCAAGGAGGTGCATTAAGAGCTCTTTACCAGTGATTGGAAGACTTTGCATTTCATTTCAAGCCTAATCTAGGAGGTAAGCTTGATTTTTGAAGGTTTTTTTTTTGTTTTTTTAAAACCAGAACTTCATTTCTCTTACTTCTTCTTTTTTCCTATTTTGTTTTAGTGAAACAAAGAACAAGTTACAAAGCACAAACCCTAGGTGTGTTTAAGTTTATTGTTGAACAAACCCTAGGCATTCTTGTAAAAAAATAGTTTTATAGTTGCAAACCCTAGGTTTTTGAGTTTAATTATAAAGTATAAACTTTGAATGTTAATTTTTTTATGTGTTATTGCAGGCTGCAACATTGTTTAATATTTATATCTATAAATTGTCTCTATCACATTAATAGTGTGTCAAAATGGAAAGGACCTTGTTGGAAGTATTATGCTCTAAATTGCCAATACTTAGTGAATCTAGATCCATAGTTAATAATGTCCAAACAATACTTGTCCCAGCAGCCATAGGGAAATGGACAAAGTTAATGGGTAATAATCAATGGGCTACACAGGAGGCTGTCATACTGTCAGCTGATTACCTAAGCCTTCCCCCATGCACTCTTGAATTGACAGGGGGAAGTCTAGAAGAGCTTACATTGCTTCTTACCATTGAACTTAATGCAAAAAATATTCCACATCTTAAACCACCAAATGGTCATGTGCTCGGATTTCCTTTCGTAATTGGGCAAGAAAAAGCCATCCTCCTTCTAAGTTGGATTCAACATTTACTACACACATCTAGTAGATTATACACCAAAATTCAAGACAAAGTATCGCTGAAACAAAAATGGCTGAAAACCTCTAGAGGATATCAATCTCCCCAACTTGTGTTTCTTGTTAGATTATGAGTGGTCCTGGTAGGTGTATGTCCCCTTCCAACTAGACATAGGTTCACCAGTAGGATTAGCCTATTAGTTGACCCTAAATGAGCCTAATGAGCATGGTTAAGAAGTGCTTTTTAGGTGAGATACCTGGTTGGTTTTCATTCTGGATTGAGTGGAATTGGTGAAATAAGGTTTCTTATGTTATAACATTATATTTGCACTTTATGACTTGAGGGGTCATTTGTCATTAAAAGGGGGCCATTTCAGTTTATTATTTATAAGGTCATATTTTAATATTCTAAAGTGCAAACAAAATATTAATTTAAATGATGAAAAGGAAGCTTCTAGTGGGATTGACCTCTTCTTGGGAGAGAAAATATAAAAAGGGGGTCAGGCAAGCTTCTATCATCTAGGATTTGACAATTGCTTTGATATGTTCATTGTGGAGAGAAGGAAGCCTAGGGTTTCTGTGATTTCTACAGTCATTGATCATTGGGAACGAAAACTCCCATTGATTTATATAACTGAGGTGGTGAAAGATCTTCTGAAGGGTTGCAGCTATTGGAAGAGATATCTCAGTCTTCTCATTGTGCCAAATTTAGTGGCCAAAGGCCAAATTTGTGGAGGGCGGTTTGCATATGCGATTAGAGATCATTTCTAGCTTGGAAGCACACGCCGACTTCTACTGCATACAAAGGCGATTTTGAAATACTACGGAAGTCTGATATAATTTTCAGTCTCCCGCAGTGGGACTTGAAGGCTAGATTTTATTCATAGGAGCCACATTTTGCATCGATTCTACATGGGAGGTGGATCGCTCCACTCTAGGAGCTGTGGCATTGATTTTTGATGCTTTTGGGAGGCGTTTGGAGGTTGCATTAATTTATTTTAGAGGCTGCAAGTCAGAACAGGGGCGGCTACCAAGGAGGTTCGATTTGGCTTGAAAAAGATTCCATTCATTGCACAAAGAGCTGCCATATCTTCATCGAATAGGAGAGCACACATTATCAGGTTCCTTCCAGATATTTGATGCCTTTGTATTGTCATTTTTCAGATTGTAATGTTGTCACATCAGATTAGAGGGGCGCTGCCATAGAGTCCATAATTAGTTGCACTTGCATCTTAGTTATTTGATTCGGAGCATCACGGCGTCAATTACAAGCATTCAAAACATATTTGGTATCCATCAAAACAAGAACAATCAAAGAAATCTACGAACTACGACAGAAGTATAAAAGTTTGCATGCAAAGTGTTTGACAATATTCCTTGAGCATCAAAACAGCAAAGAAACAAGGTTTTAGTTCCCATCAAGGGATATTACAGCCGATCTGCAATCAACTGATCTTTCTTTCATCAGTTCTTCACCCTATGGGAGATCTAAGGCTGTGTTCAAAGTTCAAACTTCAAGGTTGCCCTTCAATACATAGGGGTGGTTGTCAAGTTCAGAGAGGGGTGTGAAGTGGTTGCAAAGCATCTTCAAATGCATACAGATTTCGAGGCCATAACTAGGCTCTACAAATATCTTAGTGATTTCCACTTAAGATATTTGTACAGGCTGGTTATGGCCTCATGTGTGGCATTTGAATGCTTTACAACTACTTTCTACCCTCTCGGCTGTTTCTTCCTATGAAGAGGCTGCTATGGTGGTACAACTCCGTCTCCCATAGGGTGAAGAACTGATGAAAGAAAGATCAGTTGACTACAATCTGGCTTGTGACCACTCATAATCTAACAAGAAACACATGTTGGGAGATTTATATCCTCTCGAGGTTTTCAGCCATTTTGTTTCCATGATACTTGTCTTGAATTATGTAGGAAGATACCTGCTAGTTGTGTGTAGTAAATGTTGAATCCAACTTAGAACAAGGATGGCTTCCTCTTTCCCAATTACGAAAAGATATCCGAGCACATGACCATTTGGTGGTTTAAGATGTGGAATATCTTTTGCATTAAGTTCAATGGTAAGAAACAATGTAAGCTCTTTTACACTTTCCCCCGCCAGCTCAAGAGCACATGGGGGAGGGCTTAGGAAATCAGTTGACAGTATGACAGCCTCCTGCGTAGCTCATTGATTATTACCCATTAACTTTGCTCATTTCCCTATGGCTATTCGGACAAGTTTTGTTTAACCATTACTAACTATGGATCCAGATTCACTAAGCATTGGCAATTTAGAGCATAATACTTCCAACAAGTGTCCTTTCTATTTTGAGACATTGTGAATGTGATAGAGACAATTTATACTTTATAGATATACTAAGTATTGGCAATTTAGAGCTTGACACTTTCACCTTTGTTGAATCAATTTGGAGGATAAGGCTACTCAAATGACATTGCGACCCGGTAAAAGGGTATTAAAGGGCATAATAGTAGTATACTTGTGTATGTGTATTTCCTTTAAGCTAAAATTTAGCGTTTATGCTTAAGTGATTGATGTATACTTGTGTAATGTGTGATCAAATTTTTCTTCTATTTAATGATGTTATTGTGTCTTTTAAGGTCCTATTTAATAAAGGGGTGCATGAAACAAGTTTTAAATCGCCAAAATCTCTAAATTTCTAGGGTTTTCATTTCTTAGAAGTCTGTGCCAGTGGGGCACTAAAGTCCCAAGAATGATGCTCACGTTGGGTCACCCTAGCCGTCCGGCCGGAGTCAAGTCTACGTAACTATGAAATTCATAATTGCATAATGATATTTTATTACCAATGAATATAGTAGATTCCTTTAGCAATCTATTTTAAATTTATAGAAGTGTTTGCAAATAGGGAGGCCAATCAACCTTTCGAGTTCACAAGAGGCGAAACTGGTCTTTCCTTCATCAAGCACGCCACCTCGAGACGGAGCACTTGTGGGCTAGGAGGGGTACGAGTGCTCCTAGGCTTGTTGAGGAAAGCAATCTTCATGCATCTTATCAAGCACACCACCACAAGATGGAGCACTCATGGGCTAGGAAGCGAATGAGTGCTTTGGAGCTTGATCAAGGAGGATGGAACACCTCCAAGGTGGACTAAGGGATGGAGTGGACCTAAGATCCTACAATGTTCATGGGTCGATCTGAATCCCTTCCTTACTATGGTGTTTGACCTGTTGTTGATAATCAATCTAAGAAATTCCAAGTGGGTCATGTTGCTCGAATGGTGCCTCTAGATGTTATATTTGGCCCCCATGTTTGTGCCTTAGTCAAAAAAGCCAAGCTACAAAATCCAAATTTGATTAAGTGTTAATGTTGTTGGCCCATTGGGGTTTCAGTGTTCCTCGTAACCACATGAAGTCCCTATCAGCCCCGATTCCTCATTTGTGCCTTTCCTAAATTCGTCTAAGTGTTGATATTTCAAGGTTGTGGACCTTTGAGCTTCTTTGTCCTTCCATCCTCCTTTGTTAGGTGTTATGTCGTGGTCCCAGTCCCCGACACCTGATGAAGGTCTTGATAAATTTGCTTGTCTGTTGCCTGTCGGTGTTCAAGGTATTACTTCCCTCCTACCTATTTTGTATTCATCAAGGAGTATCCCCAATCCTCAACCCTTGATGCTTCTCTCCTCCTTCCAATCATAAATTCTTCTTAGTCTATCAAAAGTTGGACTTTCAGCTTTCTCTTCTCCCCCATCCCTCCTTGACATTCTTCATATTGAAAGCCTATAATGTCCATGTTTTCCAATTAACCATCCGACGAAGCTTAATTTAATTAATTAACTGTTAAATCATCCTAAGTAACATTTTGGACATTTATATTTAATTAATTAATTATTAAAGTGACTTTATTAAATGCATTGCTCCAAAATTAAATAAAGTCACTTTGGAATAGCAAAATATTTAATAAGAAACTAAAAGGTGGTGAAATATAAAAGTGGTGAAAAAAAGAATTTGTAATCATCTTGTGAAAATTTATTATCAGGAAGGAAATTGAGAGCTTGGTTTACAAGTTCTTGGAAGCTTGAGGACAAAAACCCTTGAGTTTCAGGGTGGATTGGACGAAAACCCAACTCCATCGAAGGGCGGATTCATTCAAGATTCACATTATGCTTCAACGAACAATTGATGGTCACGAGAAATTTGTGAAGTCTTTGTAAAAGACAAATTTCAGAGTTTTGATCAGTAAAGAGGTTTAGAATAAATATGATTGGAGGTACTTATAGGAGAAATTGCAAAGATATTTTATGAATTAAATTTTGCCATACTTTAGAGGAATAAAGTATTACCATTTATGTCTTCAAGTGTCGATGCCATTCTGGGTTGCACAACCAACTCAGTAAATGTTGGGCCGATTGTAATTGGAGACCAAAATATCTAACCCTTCTCTTCCTATGACATGTATTCAGTATTAGAAATTGTTTTAGTTAATATTGATGTCTTCGAAGTTACATGGAGAAGCATTGCTCATGCATATGGCAGTTTGGGAATTGTGGGCGAATATTTAAAAGGAAAGAAAACTGCCACTGCTATGCACCTACAGCCGACATATTTACACTAAGTGCCATCATATAAAGGAAATTTTCCTACTCTTATCAATACCTGTTTGAAGTCGTCATTTCATAAAAAGGCGTGAGAATTAGCTCAATACCATCGCAAACTTGAGAAGGAATTAAATTCACAATTTAATTATAAGGTGGTGTTTAAAAGAAATAAGGAGTCAATGCCAATTTTGCCGCCACACGAAGAAAGTGGGCATTTATTTTTAAAGTTGCCACACCAATAAGGATTGTACCTACCATACAACAATGAAGACAATTCTGGACTATGTGCTTAAGTGTTGGTGATGAAACAAGTTAGAACTACAATTTTTTGTAATGTTTATGGAAAGTATATTATATTATATTATACCTATAATTGCAATTTTTTAAATGCCAATTGAATGTCTGTAAGAGAACTAGAATGTCAATTTTTGAATTTGATTTTTTGTGATGATTAATGAGAACATTATTAAGAGTAAAATACATTCACTTCAAGAATCTACAAACAGTTTGACAAAATGCTTGCATTGTCAAACTTCTGAAAATCGTAGAATTTTTATCCGTAATTGGTGAGGAACTTTATAAAGCCCGACGCCCAAAATCCAACATGTAAGCATTTAACTGGATGCCCAAAGCCCAATGCCCAGCAAAGGATTATCTTGTCAGGGCATTAGATTTTTATGTGATCTTTAGGTTCAATTAGCGGGTGTTAAGTGGTAAGTCTAAGGCTCGATGTCCAACACTGTTTGTGTCGAAATATTAGATGTTTCCAAGCTCCTTCCTATTCGATCAATAGGCGATATGTGAGAGGACCAACACTCAATGTCCAATGTATTTTCTTGTGTTGAAGCATCAATATTTTGCAACCTTCTCTCCATGGTTCGTTGCAATGCAACATGCCTGAAGCTTGATGCCTGACGAGTAGGGCCTTTTCAAGGTTGTGATGATTTTAATGCCTTTGCTTTTGGCACAACGGTGGCTCGATCCCTACAACTTTCTTGTTTCGTTGTTGGGAGTCCACAAATTTTAATGCACCATTTTTCTAGGGTTTGATAAATCGCAAGTGAATATTTTAATGGTTTTTATGGCTCGACAACATGTTTCCTCACCTTCCTACTTCTACCTACTAGCATTCATGGTGTCGTTTTTGTCCAAGTACCAAGAGTAAATGTTGTGGTCCTTCAATGTGCAGTGTCCATTTTGGGCGAGAAATCAACCTTAGCCATGCATTTCAACTTTGCTATAGTATCACATTTTAGGGTTTTGTTGGCTAAGTATTTTATTGGGTTTTCCCCTCTTTATGTTCATTAGACAGTGCCAAGACACAAAGGATAATAGAAGAATAATCCAGAAGGGCAAATATACATAGAAAATCATTCCAGAGCAGCGATAAGGAGGCAGAGACAATGTAAGACTATTGGAAGAATATTGTAATATTATTGTTCAATTTATGTCTCCATTAGTGTATGGGCAAATTCAAAAAATATGCTAGTTTTAGAATGTTTTCTTCAACACATTTGTTGTTGTGAATGTAAGCACTATTAGAGGAATATGACAAGATTCTAAACTTATTGTATACCTTGTAACAGCTCTTTTTGTGTTTGTATATGGGTTTGAACATTGCACTAATGGATAACTAAGTAGATGATGCTAACAATAATATATGTTGATGCATCTTAATGCGTAAATCATTTCCTGTTTATTATTTTCTCTTGCCATCTATCCTTGTCGGTTGTGACTCCATTGCCCTTGGATAGGCACCGATCTCCTTGTACTAGTTCAAGTCACACACATCAAAACAAATCATTGAACACTTTTCCATTTTATTTTCAATTTGTGTGGTTCATGATATAATTGCATACATGGAAAATACATATCAATTTATATGACTCATGCAACTCACCCCACCTTGCACTCATTGCTAAGGTGTTAAATCAACTATAGTAGGTAGTAAAGTAGTTAGTTGCTCTCAATCTAGTGACAATCTTGGAGTTGAATCAAAATTTTAGGTTTAACTACCAATTTCACTTGCTTGTTTTATAACCCAACCTCCAAGAATACCCTCTTGAGTCTAAGCTAAGCTCGAAGTGTAGGAGAGAAAATCCACTCTCATAGAGTTGAACTTAAACCCTTCATTATTTTGTTGATGAACCATTTCCACTCATTTGACAACCCTGGCCTTGTGAGTGCAGTTTGATTCTAGGAAGTGGAGTAGTGGTTTTGGGACCCAACAAAGTGATTGTTCGCATTGTGCTATGAGTGAGAGCCTTCTAGAATGAATTGCATAAGGTTAAGTTGGAAGCCAAATGTCTAATCAAATAAATTAATTCAATCCATATGGTATCATATGAAATAGATCTACTGATTTCAATGCTTTTATAGCTTTGGCAAGCCAACGTTGATAATCCTAAAACCCTAAACATCTTTTGCTTACAAAGGGCTTCCTCAAGCTCTAGGGTTTCAGCCAACACCTAGTCAGGTTGGGCAAATGCGTCTACCAAGCAAAAAAGTAACTTTTGACAGGCAAGAGAGGTGCAATGGTTTTTAACAAAGGATCTCCATCTCTTCTTTGTTGATGGAGAATTTCCCGAGTCTAAGGGATAGCATCCACACAACCATCACCATAGCACATACTAGAGTGGCAAAAGACAGTGCATGCTCTGTCAACTTCCATGGTGCGCAAGGTTCAATCTCAGACAATGTTAAAGAACAAACGTTTGAGCCTTGAGCATCACCAGTTCAAAATCATCACTGATCAACTAGGCAAAAGCACAATGAACAAAGTAAAAAATAGAATAGAATAGAAGACTTTTAACATTCACAAGGCTAAAGATAGTCTATGGGATGGAAGACCCTGCTATTTTTGCTTTGTAAAGTGTTAATCTTCTGCTAAATTTGATAGTAAGCTCTCCCATTCTCTCAATCTTCTCCTCACTTAATAAAAATTTAAAAGAAGTTGCTGCTAAATTATTTATGTACTTGACCTGGATGTCCTTGTCCGCTTTGCAATCCAAAATGAATTATTTTTCTATTTCCACTGTCTCCGCAATGCAAAAGACATATATCCTCTCTTCCCAAACCTCTTTTGGTCTTTCCCATCTACCTGTTTCAGGCCGAAGATGATGCAAATTAATCCTCATCTGAACAATGGAAATCTTTGACCTCCGAGGGATATTGGGCTCTAATTAGGCTGTTCGGCCTCAAAATAAACCAGAAAACTTGCCAACAAAATACATATGCAAGTTTACCTGAAATCAAATGTTTAGGGTTTATAGGACTTAGGCTTGAGGAGAAAAAGGCCAATAGGCATACCTCGTTCCAGACAGCAGACAGTTCCTCTGGTGGAATATTCTTAGCTCTCTCCAAATCGATGATGGACTCCAAACTTTTTGGGACCAAAGCTGAGTAGCCTGTAGCAAATTTTGCACCTCTGTTGAAGCCCAAGCTCCCCCATTTTTTGGCATTCCCGGGCAGGTCGTTGACACTATCATTCTTCTGACATAAATCAGGAATGAACGAAATTCTTCTATAACAATCAGTGGTTCTGTTGATGTGACGGGCTTTCGATATCAATCGAAAGCATCTGCTTAAATTTGTTAACATTGCCAATAACAAAGACCAAGTGAATATTATGAATTATTTGTTTGACTCGTGAGTATCTGCTCTCGATTTTGTTACCAATCCAAAATGTTGAAGTCCTTTGTAACGGTCGCGTCTGATCGGGATTCAAACTCCCGGCGATAATGCCCACATATTTAAAATTTTGTTTCCAGATCCCGTCAAGCCGCTTAGGGCAGGCCTTCTGTTTAGATTCAATATTTTTAAAGTAATTTGCAGTCTCATGAATATTTAATTTTGATGTATGTACTTAAATTTTTTTTATTTTAATTATTTTAAAAATATATAAAAAATTTTATATAAATTAATATTGAATAGTATTAATAATAATTTTTGTAGGTAGGTAAAATTTGGAAGAAGAAATTGGAGGCAAATGAAAAAGAAGGAAAGAAATTTATGGAGTCACATGATATTTTTTTCACAACTTATTCTCAATTCTTAAACAAGGTCGCATTGTTGCGAAGTTCCTCCCAAATTTGTTCTTTGATTTGTAGGCAAATTGAGAGCAACATTGGTCCAATTGAATTGGAGTCAAGCATGGAACAATTTATTTTTAAAGTATTTATTTTGTAAAGGGGTACCCTTAAGAAAGATGTATGGGTATTTATATTTTTCTTATTTAAACATATTAATGTGTAAACTATGTTATAGACATGTGTATTTATGGTTTACAGATATTCATGTCATGGAGTTCACAAGTTGTATTAGAAATTTTAACCAAACTCATTAAGGAGTGAAAAAATTTCCTTAATTGGTTTATCATCTTCTAGTAGTTGTGAGCATTTAACCTATTGTAAATGTAACCATAATGAGTTGGCATGTCACAAGCCTCATGGGTGCTAACTTGATTCTTGCAATGACAATTTGTCTAAAGACTATAGAATCACACTTTGGATGATGTTGAAAAGATATTGGTGAGTTAGAAATTATGATCTTCCCAAATGTATTAGATCCTATTGAAAATTTGGTTAAAATTACATGCTAATATGTTGAGGCACGTTTGTTACAAAATTGTTTTCCTCTCGAAACTGTGTGATACTATTGTAGGAGCATGTGTCGATATAGTCTCAAGAGTAGATATGGTATTATCCCCATAGTTATTGCAAACCATGAGGATTGTGACGAGCTATTATCAAGTCTCATACTTTAATCAATAACACATATATCAATTTTGTAAAATGGTCAATGGTTCCTAGCTTACTCTATTGTTGGAAATGGCTTTGCATCTTGATCCATTATTAGGGTTGGTGAATCAAATGCTTCTAGAAAGTAGTATTTCAAATATGTGTGCGGTCTTTAATAATAAGGACAAAGTATTAATTGTGGTGACAACCAATGCTTATATCAAATGCAAAAGTGTGTTTTGACAAATGCATTCTCTATTACAACAGATGTTATGATCTTCATTAGAATTCAATAGGAAGCATATAGTTAAAGTCCATGACTACACCCAACCTCTTTTACAAATTAGATATGCTCTCATATGACCATTTTAGACTTCATGCTAGAGTGCAATATGAAGAATAATATCTAGTTCAAACTATTTTCAAGTTTTAGAATTATTTGCAAAAATCTTCAAAATTGTATACTATGCAATTTATTGTTCTCTACATATTTCTCTCTTATGTTTTATATTAGATAGTAGGTCCATTTAAGATGTTAAGTGGTTACTAGAAAGAACCTCTCAATATCTTATGATGGGGTCTCGGCTTTCATAATTATATTCAGGGTCTCTCCATCCTAATCAGTTAAGATTTAAATATATTCAAAAGTAAATCTTTATTTTTATTAATTTAATTGAAAGGGTCATTCTAAGTTGATGTTTGGTCAAAATAATGGGTCTTATTTATAAGTTCATTTAATTATTGTGAAAATATTATATTTTAAATTTTTTTCTTTAAATATTTTTTAAAAAGAATAAAATAATTTTAATAGCATTTATGATAAATTAAATTAAAAATTATTCTAAAGAATCAAGTCTCAATTTTCATGTGTTTTTATGTGAATCAATATGGTGTTTGAACAATAATTTCTTTGTAGAAAAAAATTCACTGAAAAAGTAAATAAATTTATTATAAAAATAAGTTAAAAATCAAGATAATATTCTCTTCTAATATACAATGCATGTCGAATTCATGTGTTATGTGAGAATAATTTTAATTGCCACATGTTATATGTGATAATAATTTTAATATGAATGTAAGTTGATAATAACTCTTTTTTTAGCACATGCCCTCTTTACATGTGCCCTTGCCCACCGCGGCTAGGGTTTCCTATAGCTGAAATGGGCGTGGCTTTCATGAAGTGTTCTACAGTGTTGCTCGATGGGAGGCTCCTTGCACAAAGATTGTGATGCAGAAGGGTCCATTTTCATTACAGCGTGTTGGAGGGTCCACGGTGGGGCAATCTGGGAGGATTGAGCGATTTTAGAAGGGCTCATCAACAACAACGCATTATGGACGGGTTCTGGCATCAAAGGTGGATAGGATGTTGGAGGGGCGACACGAGAAGCACTTGGGCAGGAGTGTGAAGAACTAGGGTGAAACGAAGGAAAATAAGCCTATGCAACATGCTAGTATACCCCCTCTATTTCCCTCGAAGGGATTATTGTAGACGATGTATTAGAAAATGAAAAGTATTTTGCAGATTTGGGCTTGATAGGGCGTTTTCGAGGGTTTTGGCCATGTTTGGTTGATTTACACCATTGGATTACAAAGACCTGACATCCCATATTGGAAGGCGATGTTCAAATCTACCCCTCTGCAAGGGAGTTTTTCATGGTAGTTTTTGATAATGCAAAGCATAGGAACGTTGTTCTCTGTGACTACCAATGGAGTTGGGAGGATAAACATTTATTAATGTTGAAGCCATGGCACCTCACTTTCAATCCTACCACGAAATCCTTCAATATGGTTTCACTGTGGGTAAGACTCCCAAATCTCCCTCTTCATTTTTGGTTTGAATCATGTGCTAAGTTCCATTGAGCTTGGAAAAGAATTTTTTGGGGTTGATGAGGTTCCATAAATTTTGCATACTACCTATACCGTATTTTGGTTGAATGGACAGCTAAAAATGTTTTTCTTTTAAAACAACTTAGAAATATTATTTAAGAATGGAGAAATAGTTACTTTCGGTGTAGAGGTCTTCCATTTGATGTGTAGATGCTTCTTGGACATATTGTAGGTCACTACTCTAAAAAGTAGAGGATGTCAAACAACTTGGTGGAAAGATCTCCCTCACCTGTAGATGGAAAAAAGAGTGCATGGATGGTGAAGCCCTTGCTAAAGATCCACCTATTACAACCATCAACAATGAAGCCCCACGAAAGATTCAAATGCGGGAGATGGGTAACTCAGTCATTGTAGAGTAGGGCAGTATACCAAATGAAGAGTTGGGTGGATGGTATAATTATTTGCCAATGTCTGCAGCAAAGCTAAGTTCTTCTGGGGTGGTGCAGGGTAGTGTCTGAAATGGTGAATGTGATGGTCAGCCGAAGGGGGTGTACACGTCTTCTTCTGAGGGGAGTAGCACACCAAATGAGGATTTTGGTGAGCCAACATGGACAGATGATCAAGAGGAGGTGTGGAAAAGGGTCCAAAGCAAGAAGAAGAAGAGGGATGTTGGTTTCAATATGAATCTTTGTTCGCATGATAAAAGGAAGAGTCAAAAATAGGTAGTAATAGATTGTTTTATGGTGTTATGTTGTTTTTTGTAGTTTATAATTGTTGTTGAACGTGGTAATGTTTGAGAGGAAGTTACATCCCAATTGTGTAATTACTATTTACTATTGCTATGTAGGGTAAATGTGCATGTAATTTGTATTATGATGGTGAATAAAATGTGCTTGCACTTTGTTATCAATGCATTATGAATGAATGTAGTTTCATTTAATGATAAGTGAAGAAATGTATATATGTGAAATGGATGGTTATTGAATTAATATTCTAACTATGAGATGTATTATGTGTAATGCATGTTTTGTTGAACAGTTGGCTACCATGTGCATGTGTTAGTTGGATGCAGGTATATGTTCAATCCCTCCAGGCAGAGGGGAAGTATCACTCAAGAGAAGGTCTTGGTCGGGTAACTAGTAACATAACCTATATAAGCTTACACACACACTCACAATAGAATGGTTGAGTCAAGTTATTTATGTAGGAAGTTGGTAAGTCATCCTTAGTTGATGTGTCTGCATTAGTAAGGGTCTTGTTTACTATTGAGTACATTATTGGGTGATGTTTATCTATTTGAGCTTGTGAGTTATTTCGTATATCACCATGCTTGTATTGACATGAGTAGAACAAATGTGGAATATGTATAGATACACATATGCATGTCGATGATAGACCATACACATAAAGGAACACGTATGTGAGGGTACATAGGTAGACGTACTTATGCACACTTATGGGCGAGTTGTTTATATGCATGGAACTATCAAATGGACCTTACGATATGTATATGTATAGATATATCTCACATAGACGCTTATTAATAACAATAGTAACTGTGTATGACTATGGTGTGTAATTGAATGTGTATGTATATTTAATATATATACATATATCCATATGTATATATGTCCATTGCGTAACCTTGATTGACAAACAGAGATATGTCATATGAATAATATTGATATATAATATACGTATATATACATATAGAGAATATAGATATATATATTTTACAGTGATATAATTATTATTACTATGTGGAATAACATTTTGTTTGTATTCATTTGTATACTCGAATGTATATATATATATATATATATATATGTTATACATTTAAATATGACTTTATGTTATGAAGTTGATTATCATTAACAATGCGTAGAGGTCGATTTACTTACTAAATCATAGGTCAATTATATACAGCACATATAAGCATTTTAAAGGGTGGAATATATCTCATATTGGCAATGAATAAAGGGTGTGCTATATGTAATATAAAGCACAACAAGTAAGTCGATTTGAAGATAATGACTTAGTCAATGCATTGAGATTAAATACATTTGACTTAGTAAATTGCATTTACTTTAGACGCCTCATCAGTGAATTGAATATCAACTGCAAAGTAAATATAAATGTTGAATGATGGGAAAGGATTCTCCAAGTCGATGAATTGGACAAATCAGTGTTAAGAGACATGGAGACTCATCTTGGACTGAGTCGACTTATGCTAAGTGTTGTATTTGAATTATTAATTGATTTAAATGTGGGAAAAGCCATGCCAACTGTAGAAAGGTTGTTGCTTGCTTTGGTGCCACCTTATAATGAATTTTGTTTGTTGTAGAAGTATGTTTTAAGAGCAATTTGGATGCCTTCTTTTTACCATGTTCTATTTTGAAATGGTCTTGTGTTGTTGTCAAGTTTAGAGGGCGATCTGTAGCTTTAGTTTGTTGAGTACACTCTCAAATTGCTGCCACCACTTTGATAAGTTGAGTGAGTCAATATGAGTGGAGTTTTCTATCAAAACTCATTCCTTTTCTATAGGCTGAGTGGTCTCCAACCTGTTGTATAAATAGTGAGATTGAGCTCTCATTTGGGAGGCATTCCTTAAGCAATCTTGTGCATTCTATTTGCATTTCTTATCTGCTTTATTCTGCTATATATTGAGAGAGAGCTTTGAGTATAGGTAAGAGTATTTTATCATATTGAGAGAAGTATATTATCAACTTGTGAGATAGAGGTTATTGTGGCTTGTTTGAGAGATCAAAGCTAAGCTAGCTGTTGTTTTGGGAAAGATGAGTTGCAGTCAGTCAATTGGACATGTGTATTACAGGCATGAGGATATTATTCTTTTATTTGTCTTTGCTTATGAATGATTGATTGTTGAGTGTTTTATTTAGTCTATTGTGAATATTTGCATTTAGGGGAAAAT